>CABPRJ010002453.1:0-50015 GCA_902439185.1 Cinara cedri | reverse complement strand
GGTAATTAATAAACTTAAGAATGAAAAACCGTTCAAATGAAATAAAAAAAATATGGTAGATAACTAAATAATATGAGAAAATAGGTCTATGTGATACGTATATTTTCTTTTTCTTTTTATTTAAAATTATAATTTAATATAATTAATTACTAATATATAGTAGGTATAACTAATAAAAATATATATTTATTTCTAAGTACTATTAATCAAAGTTGGGAAAAAAAAAATAAAATCATGAATATATTTTTTTTTATCACTAAGTATAATTTTTAATGAACCTCCCTTGGAAAATGTTCAAGTACTTCTGTAAAGTACTATAATTTTACCACAGAGTACCTACTGAATAAAAATTATATAAATGACAAAATTAAAATGTCTATAAATAGGTCAAAAATAATTTAAATTTTTTGAAAATTTAGATAAAGCAAATATAGGTTTTGTGTTCAAATTTCAATTCTCTGTGAATATTTTTAACTGAATTACAACAAATAACAAAATTGAAAATAAAAAAAAAGCATTATTTTCGTAAATTTTCTTTTTTTGTTAAGTTTTATCTCAGATTATCTAGATATTATGAAAACTGTTTAGAAAATCAAAAAATTACCTCCCTAAAGTATAAAACATTCTGTGCTACACTCAGAAATTAAAAATAAAAGTATGGATAACTAATTATTTTGTGAATAAAGAATAGTATTTTATTTTATATAGTTTTAACTGTAAAAAATATAAAAATATAATAAAAAATAAAAATTATTTTGATTAGTTTAACTTGTGAATTTTTTGTGTGGCAAAATTATGATAACAATAAAATATTTATAACAAAACAAATAATAATAATAACAATAATACTATTACACTAAATAAAATAACTAAAGCAGTATGATTTTAATTTATGACAATTTTCAATAAAGTCAGAGTTCAAGTAATGAGTAACGAACAATTGTTCAATCAATAATCAAAAATTAATATAAAAAAAAACTAGAATAACCCGTAGAATAATGAATAATAAATCATTATAAAAATTAAAATGAGATGTTTAAAAATAAACTAAAATAATTAAATAAAGAATAATTTTTTATTCAAAAAATTAATTAAATAATTTTTAATTCAACTAATGCCCAACTCCGCTATTAATCATTATTACTATTAAGACATTACTTCATCAGACATCTGATAAGAAACATTCATGTAGGCATTTTATTTTCACATATAATCTTAAAATATAATAGTATTTGTGTTAATCAATTTTTGTAATACACTTAAATTATTCTCATACACCTATTACTCAGAATGAGCGGAACTAAACTCTTTGTATTTTTCCGTATCGTAAATAAAATAAGAGCTTTATAAGAATAACAATTTATACAATTAATAAATAAATAAAAATTATAACATAATTACTTAGGTATATGACGTAAAAAGGCTGTAAGATTATAAGAGTACCTATTATAATAATCGATTAACGTACAATGACCGTTGTACTAACCACAAGTCTATGAGACTATAATATTAATAGTATTATAACAATGTCAAATGCTTACCACAAAAGCAATGATTTCTAATCAAAATATACAAGCTAAACAAGCTGCATGATTTAACACGTAGATAATAAATACATAACCGAAATACCAGACAAATATATTTTACTCAAAGGACGCGTAGATAGTGGCACATGGATTAAAAAAGGACGAAACGACAAGGCGAATAGTAAACACAAAATGGAGAACAAAAGAACGACCGTTCAATACTTCGTACGTTAAACAATATAAGTAAAAAAAAAAAAACATAAACAGTACAGACAATGTAATTTCGGATCAGACCAGGTGGGGTAAAAATGATAAGGCGTACGAATGAATGTTAAGGGTGCCTTTGAATAAATCTATAGGTACACATATAATGTATTATTATTTATTCACTAACTATAAAGAAATATTTATACGTAAAATCATGTAAATAATTAGTATAATATATTATGATTATGATCATGAATTACTCAACCAAAATAGTAGGCAATGTTTTAAAAATACCAAAATGTGTTTCTATTCGAAATAGAAAACATCATAAGTATTTCTATTGATACCGTCCATTATTGGGGGAAAGTAAACTGAGAACTTAAAGATGTCTAGATGTCAGTATTTTGTGTTTAATAAAATTATACTTAATAGCTGTAGGCAGAGAATAATGTATTAATTAATCACTTAATAGAAATCATCTACCTTCCACCGTAGGTATACAGTTGTGAAACCTAAAATTTTTATATTATAATATATACTTACTAAATATTGAGTAAAAAGTATTTATAATATATTGTACTGTATTTTGTATATACATATAATGAGGAGTAACTTATTTATTTATATACACACACATACATGAAAGAAGAAGTTATTTTATTATTACACCTATTATTGGTTTAACTGTTGTTTAGAAGTCGTTTATTTCTATATAGGTACTGTTTTTTGTAGATAAGCATAATTGAGAATATTGTCACATATTTCAATGCTGTCACTTATATAAACCGTTTCGTGCATTATTACTTTTTATAATAATATGATACCTATAGGAACATTAAACGCATAAATAAATTGAACAATTAGAGATATTATTGTGCAACACAATTAATTAATGTTAAAAATATATTTATAAAAGGATTTGGTGAATGTCTAGATATCAAGTAAATATCAACTTACATACAGTTTTGAAACTACACATTTTTATATTATTATATTATAATATGTAAGTACCTGTTAACTTTGTATATACTTACTTAAAGGCAACTAAAATAACAGTGGTTTGATAATAAAGTAATATTATAATAATAATAATAAATAATAACCAATAATAATTGTTAACAAATGTATTGTACTATATTTCTTATACATATTATATATATAGTGAGACCTTACTCAATTATATGTTTATACAGAACACACATACATATACTATGAAGAAGTGAGAAAAACAAATTTAATAAGAAGTTATATAAACATATTATTCAGTAGGTACCTATATGAAAGTACTGTCTAATAAAACATTGATAACTGAATACAATTATAATATGTTTTTTTATAAATTAGTTTTTATTAGTTGAGTATTACTGAGTTAGAATAAATTAGAAGAATGTATTTTATTAGAAAAACTAGAAAAACATATATAATTATTGTAGGTTTTTTCTTTAGAAAATATATTCAATATCAAAGAAATAAATTAACAATGTTAAATTATTATTATTATTTTTTTTTTTAAAACCAGTCATTATTGCATATAATAATAATATTAATATTAAAAAGGCTAATAATGAGTGGGAAAATTGTATATTTTATTGTACGTTTAAATAATAGGATAAAAATAATAGAACCTAATTCCTATTAGTTTACACTTAAACCAATTTTGTTATGCATATTGTGCAAAGTGTACGGAGAGAAATTTTTATTTAGGAATCGCTTATGATACAAAGCTTTACATTCAAAAACTGAAACAGTTCTCTCTGTAACACAATATCCAGAAAAACAAAAAAAGGTGATAAAAGGACCTATTTATTCAATATTTTTAATAATTAAAAATAGTTGAAAGAAATATAAAATATATACCTAGTAATAAAACAATACAACCATCATAAAACAATAAATATTTATAAATAATTAAAACATAATTATATAAATACCTATTATTTGGTTAAATGTTATTTTGAAGTCAATTATTTTCATATAAAAGAATATTAAGGAAATTAACTTATAGATACTTATATTGAAAAATAATAATGATTATTTAAAACAACAATACTAAGTGAGAATATTATTGTATCTTTTCTTTATAAACCATTTTATGTATTATTTTAAATAATCATTGTTACTGTACAATTAAACATGTTTGATATTTCAAGTTAATAAGAATCTAAAAAATAAAGACAGAATTTTTACGAGATCATCAGTAAATTATATCGTTGAGTTAGGTACTCCTCATAAGTAATAATTATAGGTAGTAAAAAAATAAATATTATTATCCATTATATTATTACTCACTGGTAGCCTTTGAGCTTTGTAGAACACAATCAATTTCAAATGAATTTACAAAATTCAAGATTAAAAATATGAATTTAATAAGAAGTTAAATAAACCTATTATTTGTTTAACTATTGTTTTAAAATCAATTACTTTCATAAAGGTATTAAGGAGACTTTTCTGTAAGTATAATATAATATTATAATTATTAAATAATATATACTCTTATACTGGAATTATATACATATATAAAAAATAATAAGAATTATTTAAACTTATATTTGTTTTATATAATAAAAAGTAATAAAACACATGATTAAAGGTACGGTTTCCAAGGCGCGGCGGCGAATCGCCGCGGCTTTTGCGTGTACAGTGTTTACACGTAGTGCCTGTAGACTGGTTTCCGAAGCGCGGCTGCGGCTCGCAACTGAACTAGAGCCGCCGCCGCGGCCGGTTAAGTTAGGTTAGGTTAGGCGGCTCTACCGCGACGAGAGCAGTGTATCGCGACAGCCGCCGGCGACTTTAGTTGAAATTTGTGTTTGTATTAAAATTTTGCAGTCGCTGATAGTAGTATATAGACATATAGTATGTACTACCATAATTTAACTAATATTCTAGTATTGAATTATAATAGTTATTGTAGTATTGAATAATAATTATAATATTGAACATATAATAATACTTTAGTGTTTTAGTGTTTTTGCCAGAACATGAGGAAGTACGGAAAAATCCTGTTTTATACGACAGTGCTGATTTAAAGCACAAATATATAAATCTAAAATGATCATTTTGTTATTATTAAAAACGCATATTAAATTGGACATGGATTATTACTTTAAATATACGTCTTAATACAACATAATGCGAAGTGCGACTAAACAAATGATGAAATTATGTTTAGAGCCGCGGCGATTTGTATGTCTAGGAAACCAGTCAGATTTCGGCGGCTGGTCGTGGCTAGCCGCGCCTTGGACACCGTACCTTAACGGTTAACAGGTAATCTCGGTAAGGATAAGTGAGAACTTATGTTTACCTATAAACCGTTTCATATATTATTTTATATAATCATTATTACTTTTTATTTAGTATAATACTTTCTGCCGTAGAGTTTGAAAAGCCATGGAAAATCTCTATAAACGGGTAGTGACTCCTTGAACAACGTAAACAACATACAAACTATCGAACAGTAATATAATGTAATAAATTTTTAATTTAATTAACTGACAGAAACCTGTGGCAAATCTAAATATTTGGAATGGTAGGTATTCAATCCGATTGTAAAGGTAAAACGGAAAAAGTCTAGGTTCTGGTGAAAATATGTTATATATAGTATGCGTACCTAAATATAATGTACATTAGGTACTATTATGATAACAAAAATGTAAATTTTAAATTTTCGCACAACTTCAAAAAATACCATTGTATTATAACATTATTTTCAATAAACCATTAAGTAATTATTGTAATTATGATTCAAAAAACTTATATTATATATTTTTACATTTTCTACATATAATGTACATATCTACTTAAAAACAAAATACTTTTTTCACAACATTAGTTAGTCCAACAACCGAATAAAGCACTATTTATTTTATTCAAATTGAAATTTGAAATAATAATTTTTAACAACAAATTTGAAACCATTAAAAAATAGGTAGTTATTAAGCTTAATATAACTCATATAATTTATTAAAGGTGGCATGTCCACAAATCCAACGGGTACATTTCCATGGACGTCTACCACCTCTTCGACAATAACCTGCGGCATGTCTCTTTGAGGATCAACAACCAAGTCATCAAATCCCATTTTGACAATCTCAATGTCGACATCAAGTTCACCTGCGTTGACTTTCAGTATCTGCAATCCATCTACCACGGGAATATCCACAACCATATTGCTGTCAGCAACAATCGCCAGCTAAAAGTTAAAAAGATAATGCTATTCAAATGTTTAACAAATATACAAAAAATTTTGTATTTTAATGTAAAAATATACAGCATTAATTGTTACCATATTTGTAATTATTTTACTGTAAAATTGAATTTTTTAAATGACTGTTAAGTTACAATTACCCTTTGCAACATATTCACAAGAACATCATAAAGTTGGGCGAGCAATCATTAAATAAATAAAATGGATCATAACTATATTTTACTTTATTCATTTGAAAAGTCAAGAGTTAATAACAATATAGATATACTTATAGTAATGGACATTATACCGGTCTCAATTATTTTTTTCAAATTTTCTATATGTAACTTATTTGTTTGTGTACATATTTACATTTTAATAAATAAATGTCAGCAAAATTTAAAAAAAAAAAATTATAATAAATACATCATAAGTAACATAAAAGATCAAATGTAATGATGTAAATTAAATTAATAATTATTATGAAAAACAAATATTATTTCTTGTCATTCCCCAAAATATAAACATTAAGATTATTTACACTATTTTTGTTTTAAGTATGAACATATTACATTGATTCACAATATGAGTATACTTAGAGTTTCATGTCAGGTTCAAAGAATATTTTCACCTACCCCAATATATTATACACACATCCCACATAGCATTTTAAATATGTATTTGATTAATAGTTTTAAATTTCTATTTTAAATTATACTAAATGATTCATATTTATTTATATATTTAATGCTAACAAAATATGTATTCCAAACTACAACTCAATTTACCATTGATTAAAACCATCATGCTTTTAAAGATTTGATCATATATTCTAGCTATAATTACTAGTTGTGGGTAGGTATCGTATATTATTTTGTACACAAATTGTGTTTTTTTTAAATTTCTATATTTTGGTTTCAGTGTGGTGTTGATAATGTAAAAATATTCTGGTTAGTGTTGGCATCAAATAGTTTCAATCAACAGTCATCACAGAAATTATTAAAGAAAAATTCTAAATTATCTTTCATGTTTCATTCATCTCAAAATACTGTGCAATTAATAAGCAAAACCATTGTAAATTAATTGATTAATATTGTACTCACTTTGCATTATAATAATTAATTGTTTATCTGATTCCCTGTATATCATACAATAATAATCATTCAATTTTCTTTTTAGATCAAAATTTGCATTTTTATCACAGCAACTAAAAATGTATTTAATTAAATTTTGTATTCTAATAGTTTTACATTAATGTCGAATATGTTTTGCAATGTACAATGTTTAATAATTATATTATTTATAAATTTAAAATAAGTATTAAGAAAAATTAATTTTAAAATGTACTTTATTTATATATTTTTAATGTGATAAGTTTTATCAAAATCAAATTAATGAATATTAATAAATTATAATTTGTATACAATATAATGTCACACCATATCATGTGTTTCATAACACATTCACCATTGGAGTTGTGATAATATTTTGTTTACTAAGTTAAAAAATTGTGTATAATGTGTTTAATACTTTTTTTTATTTCTAAAATACTAACAACAAATTATTATATCAAGTGTTTAATTATTATATAAAAGTTGTTGCAAGATATAGTTAATGTAAAAAACACCCAAACTCAACTCAAACACACTAAATTTATTACACAATGATTTGAGTTGCTATTTATTTTATTCAGAACTTTTTAATTAATTAATTATCAATAAATAAAACGGTTATATTAAATGTCAATTTTATTAAATTATGATTCTTAAATTATTGAATTTAAAGATTATTTAATTACTTCACTTTCAAGAATTTAAAGTACATCCAGAACATCATCTTGAACAAATGTAGGCTCATGAATGGTTTCTAAATTGTCAAGGTTTTACAGAGCTATGTTAGAATTCTGAAAAAATAAATTTTATATTTGAGCTTTAAAGTAGTCAAATAAGAATTCCTATGATTTATACTGAATTGAACAGTAGGTATGAAATAAAACTTATTGCATAACTGAAACACAATTATCAAGTTTGACATATGTAAATATATTTAAAATTGTTTAAAAAATATAAACATATTACACTAAACAAAAATGAAATAAATTTATTTAAACAAAGTAAAGATTACTTTAAAATAATTAATGCATTATTATAATAATTCCTTATATTTGATTATTTCATATTATTTCTTATAAACTCATACACCTACACAATTAGTAATTTTTTTGTTCAAATTGGTAAAATGTTTTATAAAAATACTAAATTGTTAAATTTATGTTATTACATTTTTTAAGAGCTTTAAAGGTAGTTGTTTACTCCTTATAGAATAATCTTACCATATTCACTGATTTTCGTGAAGACGGATCAATCATGGGTGATAGATTTGGTACATAAAATAATGTAGGTAGGTATACTATTTGACTTTAATTTTTTCCAACTGCCTTCTCAATGGTTCAAACTGAGACCTGTTTCTAAAGAAATATAGCACAGTAAGTACATTATTCATATACCTGAATTTAACAAAGATAAAATTTACCTCACACAAGCGTGATTATTTTATTGGTGCCCATTTATCTACATGTCGCATATTTTGTACTCATCTAAATAATTTCCAGTCTTTTTCTGATCTATTACTACAGTTCACCGCACTAGAGCAAGGCATGTTAAAAAATAAGCTACTTGGAAAAACTGCAAAATTTTCATTACTGTCAGATTATAGGTAGGTAGCAGGTAATCCTTGAAATTAAAAATAATTAAATGCATAAAATATACATTTGTAATTCAATATACATTATAATTATCGATGAAAGTTTGTAATATTAGTTATCAAAAATTTGAATAAGTAAGTTTCATTACACACGCAAAGTGTGAAACAGGATTATTAATATAAATTACAATAGCCAATATATCTATTTATATTATTTTGTAAATACGATAGTACTTACCTATATTGGTGATTTTTACTGGAATTTCTGAAATTTGAATATATTAAATATTCCGACAGGAAACTGAATTTGAGAAAAAAGAACATGTTTTTGAGTGATAAAAATTGATTTTATTATCATTATGCTTATTAAAAAATGTCTGTTTTGAGTTAAAAATCAGAATTTGGAGCAAGATACATTATCAATCATTATTTAAATTCTATAATGTCAGCACTCAATTGTTTGATATGATTAGTAATTATTTCTTGTTTCTAATTCAATATTTCAATGTTTTAAATAAATCGAAACATTATTGAACATTGATTAAAATCGTTTGTTTGGTAAAAAATATTTTTTATTGCATACCTATCCTTATGCATTCCATGTAATGGAATGTAATCTCTGGGTATATTTATTAATATGAATTTTGGTCAACATTTTTTTTTCGAGGCGTTTGTATTAATTATTTTGAACTTCTTTTTTGAGACATTTCTTTTAACCATGCTTTTTATTGTTATGGCTGAGTACGTATTGACAAATTTTAAAAATAGTATAACCAAATTAGGGAAATTCAATGTTTAATGATTTTAATAATTTCAAAATTTTAACGAATATTCTCAAATATCTTTATTACTGAAGTTTTGGAAGGAAGGCTATCTTTTTTAAAACTAATTAATTCAAGTTATTAATAAATAATTATTAAAAATGATCAGGGCTGTTCATAATTATTTTGCTGAATTACTAAATAATCTAATAAATGGGTAACCTTTAAACAATTTAATAACAGTTATTATTTCATAGTGAAAAAAAAAAGATAATAATTAAATAATGTATAGGGGTAATTATACAAAATATTATGTACCTATTGATACAAATCTATAAGTTGTAATAGGTTTCAGAAATAATACAAGGTAATCATGATATCTATTTGACAAATAGTGCCCTATTTGTTCAAAAATAATATAAATTAATTTTGTTGATTAATTAATATAAAATATTTAATTTCAAAATATAAAATAATAATTAATAGGAGCATTGGCAATATTTAAATAAAAATATTCTTTGGTAGGTAGGTATAGAAATATTTTTTTAAACATCAGCATTAGATATGAAATAAACAGAAAAATTGAACAATTTTAGAAGCTAAGTAAACAACATAGGTACAAAATTGAACGATAGCAATAGAATTTTAAAAAATAATTTTTTTGGTGTTGGGTGAACACTTATTAAACTAGTAGCAGTACAATTACAGGAGTTGAATAATCAACATTGTATACAAATTTGGGAAGCACTGGGCCTCTTATCAAAAATTGCTAGCGAACGTACGTAACTTATCCATTTCAGACATAAATAAATTCAATCGAGTACCTACTATGATTATACCAAATTTGCATAAACCAGAGTTGTGATTTATATATATATATTTTCTAATAGGTAGCGTATTTTTATTATTATTATATATTAGAGAAAATCTTGGTGGGCAGCACAAAATTAAACATGCTTTTTTTATTGAATGTTAATTGACTAAATGGTTCCCCAATTCGACATTCCCTAGATAAAGTAAATTTATGTTGTGTCCTTAGATTTAAATCATAGACTGTTTTGAGCTATAAATCATATTGTTTCGATAATTTACCAACGATTTTTCGACATAAGGTGGTTTGTTCAAAAACGACCAACCTGTGAACTACTTAATGAAAAAACGATAACTAATTTTACAAATATCTAAAGTTGCTCATTTGTAATTATTGATAAATATTAAATAAATTGTTCGGTTATTATTAGTTGTTCGTACATTTCCTTGCAGGTTTCATTCATATTTTTTAACGCGGCCTCAGGTCGAGTAAACTCACTGATAAGCTTATTTTGAAATTTGAACTCCGATAGCTTCGTATATTTTTGAAGAAAATAAAAATTGTATTTTCTTATATTAGTGGATATTTGGTTTCATCTGTGGGGGGCTTAACATTTTTGTCTTATTCATTAGCGGAATCAAACAGTTTTAGTCGCTTCCGACGCTTCCAACTACCAACTGTAGTGGCTACTCCTACTCGATTCTAGCTGAGACATCAAATATATATATATTTATAGGTAATAGTACCATTAAAAAATAAAATATTGAATAGCTACTAAATTATTTTCATTTTAATTGTATATAACTATTTTTTTGTGTAAATATATTAACAATTGTTTCAGTATTAATAGATTTAGAAATTTATTTTTCAAGAAGCCATGAATATTCCAGACCATTCTCGTATCTCAACAGAATAAAATAAAAATTATAAATATCAAATATTGAAAAATGTAATTTTTTTATTTTGACGTTTACATTCTAGGGGGGCTTAAGCCCCCCCCCCGATACCGGTTCTGGTTTTCTTATAAGCAGACGAATTTTATTTTTGACTACCTACGAAAAATATCGAGTATACCAAATGAAAATTCGATTTTATTATATAAACAATACAGGTTCGTTTGGGAAGGAGCAATATTGTTTTATTAATTTGGAATTTCATACGTTTAACTAAAAATACAATATTTATTATGCTATTATCATTGATTATAGTTGATGAAATGATTAGATATGTGTGAAAATATCGATAATAAATAAACAGTACATTAGTGTATTATGTAAATATGTATATACAATATGATTAATACAAATTGCATGGTTTTCGCTAATTTATATAATTTTAATCCATGGTATATTTTATGTAAAGCCGAGACTATATAGTTGATATACATATACAATATTTGACATTTTTTGCCGTTGTTATTTTATAGCGTAAGAAGAAGGAACATTAACAATAATAAAACTACAGTGGGTTAAACCTATAAGATTCATCGACCATACGGACGACGTATTTTTGTGAACGATAGTGCAGTGTACGACTGTAACCAATATAGGCAGTAAACTTTCGGTTATTTTCATTTTTGTATCGTGTATTCGTTTCTTATGTATAATATTGTATAATAAGGGTGATTTAAACTAAATTCGAAACAATTATGAAAAAACAACAACAAGACGTAAGTAATAACAGCACTTTTTTGCTAAAATAAAATTATGATTTTTTTTTTTTAATAAATGAAATAAAACAGTAATTAATTAAATCGTTATTGTTAGATTATAAAATATCTACTTCGTAGGTATATAGAATAACTGTTTATAGTATGCATTTTTATATTCATTGAATACATTAACTGAAAGTGCATTAACACTAACACATATACATTTAAGAAACAATTAGTTTCAATATTATATTGACCTGGTATATTATAAGTAATAGATAAATGTATTATATATATATTTTTTTTTTCTTTTAATAAGAAGCGTTTATTTATATGAAGTGTTAAGTGAATAGTTTGTGTTTATTAATTTTAGTATTCGATGATTAAAATTTATAAGTATGAATAGTCTATTATATTCTATTTATAGAACTGTAGACTGTATACATTTTATCCCATAATAACGGCTTTTATTCTATTACTTACGCTTCGAATCTGAAAAATTAATAACATTACATTCTATTTTTTTAATTTTTTTTACCACTAAGTACAACATAGTAGGAACCCCCTGCGGTATTCTGTAACTCGATAAGGTAGCTCAACGACAAATTTCGGTTCTCTAAGCTATCGAAAATGTTCTAGTGAATGTGATAAGAGTTACGTCGTTAATTTTTGTATACTACATAATCTATGGATGCACAATTTTAAATGATAGTAAATAACACTTAAAATAATGTCCTACTTACGGGACATAAGAAGGACATAGGTCTGAAAAGGTTTAAATAAGTACATAGTGTTTTTTTTTTCAAGTCAATACTTTTATAATTCGTTTTAATACGTGTATTAATACAATATTATACAATTTTATAAGACACACAAAAAATACAAATTGATTTTTTTCAATTCTCTCAAAAATACACTCGTTTTTCTTGCGTAAAGTTACCCATCTTAACTCATTATCTATATCCTCGAGTACCCATATGGTAACGTACAACTTTTTTTCAAAATAGATAGAAATTACACAGAGACTAAATATTGTCATTATTCTATATTCTTACGTATATTGATTACCCATTGTGCATTAATCATCCAAAAAGGTCAGTGATTCTTAACCGGTCTTCCGTGGACCTGGTGTAAGTGTTCCGCCAAAATTTTAAAATTGGTGAAAAAAAATCCATCAATTAAATTAAATTTTCAGTTTCATTGTGTTAACATTTTCACCTTTATGGACTTCCAAAACACAAAAGTATAAGACGTGTATAACTGTATAGAGTATATACGTTATTTACGTTAGTAGAAAAAGAAGAATTCATAACGCTAACAACAAATCAAACTCTCAAAATAAAATTTTCCAAAATAACAGTTAAAGAATTTTTGATTTCCGTTCAATCCGAATTTAAAACAATTTCTGAAAAGTAGATACAATTGTATTACAATTTTCAAAATCTTACTTGTGTGAGCTTAGATTTTTAATATTGACGAATACCAATACAAAGAAACAGGAAAAGTTGACAAATATAGAAGAGGAAATGAAAGTAGCAATATCCTACACATTGTCGGATATTGAAAATATCTGTAAAGTCATCAGGCTCAAATATCTCATACAAAGTATTCCATTTGAAATTATTAAATTTTTTTAAACTTTCTTTATTATTTGATTATTTTTTAGTGACTAACATGTATGCAAACTGTTTTATGCTATTACATGCATTGTTTAATATAATACAAAATTAAAAAATTAATATAAATACTTATTTTACGGCAGTGTTCCGTGAAAATCGTATAAAATGTTAAGTGTTCGGTCATTCGAAAAAAGGTTAAGAACCACTGAAATGGGTAAATGGCTATCATTTATTATCTGATTAGATTAGATGCTGGTAGTCAGAACGTAAAAACCACTAACCCATCGGTCGAAACGATCTAATAATATATAGTAAATATTATAAAAGTTGTCGTATACTACATATTTATTTACCATCACGTTTGCGAGTGTTCTTCGTGTATTCCTTAAAGACTCCATCACACACTTCATTTTTTGAATTGACTTTCTGGCATACTTTAACAGTGGACAAAACGCCACATTGTTTTAAAAAATTGGTGCACGTTTCGTCATTGTCAGTAATGGGGAAGTTTTATGAAAACAGATCTCTCACTGTTGTTGGTTCAAATACAAAAATAAAGTTCCATTTGGATTGCACAGAATAAAAAATAACTTTGAATTACAATATTAGTAGTTGATATGATTTTATGTATACATAATATTATGCTATAGACATCGGCTTCATTCCGAATACGAGGAAAATAATTATGTTGATAATAATATTATAAATAGTTGATCATAGCTGAGTCATTGATCACTTAGAACCACAAATGATATCACAACTTTATGATGCTGAACACTTACGAGATACGTAATAACTGGCGACTTTTTTTACACGTAACTGTAGACGAAGTGTTTTTGTTGTTATACATTATATCAAATATATTGTTCAAACATTCTTCTTTATTATTTACGGATTTATTGTTTTTTTTTTTGTATCGTAATAATTTTCGGACAAAATACGTTTTTATTCAAATATTTTTCGGATTAAATATGTCTAGTTAATTTATTGTCGGAGAAAATTAATCGGATATTTTATAGTGCCTAGGGTTTAGCAAATTTTGTACGTAGTTTTTATTCGGTAGGTACTCCGTGGTAAAATTATTAAACTAAACAGAAATGCTTGAAAATTTAACGGGTATATATGTATATAAAACTCATATTTACATAATGCAATCAGATGTGATATTAGGTTTTAATAATATTACAAATAATTATTAGCAAAATATATTCTTTTAAATTTGTTTTCATTATTAAGGTGGCCTACAATGAAAAGTTTTTAAAAATACGACCCACAAAACATACCTGTCTTTAGTTTCACCTAAAATACCTTTCAAGTAATTTTTTAGTAAATCAATATCGGTGAAAAAATCTTGTGTTTGTGTGCGCGTGTTTTAAGTGTGTAATGACAACACTTCTACTATCTTAACACGATATTATTTATACTGCAGGGTAACCACTTCCAAGCAAAAAACAAAGTAAATCCGGATTTATCTGGGTTTTTGCTCGTAAATTTTAATTTAAACAAGTCCATTTAGCCTATCCCCGTAAATAATAATTGGACCAATCTTGTTCTTGTTCACAATTGAAAAGGGAACAAAACTGTGTTCACTGTAAAAAAACTGATTTTCGAAAAAAAAATGGACTTATTATGTGGTCATTGCAGGGGGCCCTTCAATTTTGAAATAATAATATTCAATTTACGCTGTGACACGGCACGCGGCGTTTTAACGCGACTTTAAAGTGAAATATTTCTTCAATGGGCTTCAATGGAAATTCAAATTTCAGCCGTGCTGTCGATTTTTTGGCCGCGCTGTTGATATTTTGGCCGCGCGGCTTGGGTACGGATTCCTACGCGACTGCCTCCACGCCCCGCCGGACCGCGGCAAACCATTTGTAGCGATTCTTTGTAAGCAACAAGACGTATTTTCTTAAAATAGTTATCTGTTTCTTTTTCAAAATTTCTTTAAACAAAAAGCAAAAGTTAATTTTAAATTTAGTTCTTTCGCAAGAGGTATATGAAGAACAAACAGTTATTAATAGGGTAGTGTATAACAAACCCGATAAGTCGCACGAGATATACGATGATGCATATTACGATTCGTATAAAATGCGTGTTGGGCATTGAAAATGCACGGATGTTGACTCGTTAGTTCGGCCAGTTTAACGTATTCTTCTTCTTCAAGAGAAAACTTGTCAACATGCCGTGACCGCGGCACTTTTTAAAAATATGAAAAAAATGCATACGCAATATGCCAAATATATGTGCACTAGAAAATATGTGTGCACACACCGCCGCGCGCGTCCGCGATTCGTCACCCTTCGGAGCGGTCGGTGATCCACGGTCGCGGTCTCGCGCGACCGTCATCGCAGGAATCGGTTCCATCGTACCAACGAGTAAACTAGTGCGACGCGGCCGAGATTCGAAGTCTCTGCAGACGCGCCCATAGGAATCATCACACCTTCACGGCTAGTGCACACGAAGAGCGTTAAACGCGCGTCGACATTGACACGGCCGTTCGCGCGGTTGCCGATTTTACGCGTTTTCACCGTAGTCTGCAGAGTGTTGACTGTTGAACGTCAAACATGGACGTCGGAGATGCGATTTGCGTACGGACGCTGTATCGTAGAAGGCACCGTCACAGACAAAAAGAAAGAAAATATTGGGTTCATCCTATTCTACGTAATGGACTTACTTCGAGCATTTACATCGCTCTCTGTCCGAGTATCGGGAGTTATGAACCAACATTTTTCAACTACTTTAGGATGTCGATTCAATCTTTTGATAACTGGCTGGAGCTAATAAAGGAAGAAATAACCGCACAAACAGAACGTATCGTTACGAAACGCGCGTTGCAACTGAACACGTCAATGCCTATCTGTGTATATTTCCGACGTGTTCTAACGCGCGTAGACAGGGTAATCGCGTTTAACGCCTTTCACGTGAACTAGCTCTTGGAGCGGCATTTTTCTTTGTCAATACCGGAAGTGTAACGATTGAAACGTCTTTTTGACATCGAATGCAGTCGTTTCGTCTTTTTTTAAAAATTGACGTTAGTTACAAAGTAGCTTGTGTGTCTGTAGAAAAATATTTATAATCAAATTGACAGCAGCCTCTCCCTCCCCCCTCCCCTACACAAATCCTGGTAACGCCACTGGGCGGTACTGGTACGTTCGTATAGTTATTTATATTTATCGCTAAAATTGTAGTACCAGTTAATAATATTTATGTAATTTATACAGCTTATCGGTTCTCCGTAGATTAAAATGCGATTTGCAATTTCTTAGAAGCGCCACACGTTTTCTTTTTTTTTTTTGTTTTTTTTTCCGTGAAAATACTAAATATAATAGTATATTGGGTCACGATATTATACATTGCAATGTTAATATTGTCGATTAACAATAATTATCGCCCGTTATCCGTTTCCGGAAACGTAAAGACCGTGGCACTAGACAGCGCGGATTTCTTAGACTTTCTCATCCACAGCAATATGATATTAGTTGTTACGGAATCTATAGTTTTATACAACATTACCCATTACCTATAACATAGATATATAGATATGTACTTGGGAATGTTGACATCATAAACGGTTTCGAGTCGAGATTCAAGGGTAACGCAATTTGTTCGAGTTTCCAAGATTTTCGACTTGACCGCCACACGTTCAGTTAAAACCGAACAATTCGACTATGCGATTATATCTGTACAGATATAAATCATACGTGCGTACCTAGGTTAGTGTCACGTAGTTTTTAGAAGTGTGCAGTAAATCGGACGCCGCAAATTGAAAAAGGCGGACGAAAACGCGCACTAACCGATTCGAATACCCCCTCCCCCTCGAAAATACGCTATTGCGCAAATGAATATGTAATAGGTACCTATTGTTATAATAATTGTTGGTAATTCATTGTTCGTAACATTATATTATACCAGCATTCTGTTTGGAAAATATAAACTCGGATACCAATATTCCACGTAGCTTTTTATTTCGAAAGTTCGTTAATGAAATATTCGTTGTCCATTTTGATGTGGCCGTTTTTCTCAACGAATACCTACTACTGTATTGTATTGGCTTTACAGCAGAGAAATACAGCGTCGTCGACGGGCTCTCGAACGCGCCCGTTTAAAGGACTATCCAAGGGGAAATAAAAGACAATTTTTTTTTTTTTCGTCTGTTATCTTAATGAAATATTTTAGAACGAAAAAGTAATGAACTTTGATGGGAATAGTTTTTCATTGCATCGCTCCGTTTGGTTATCATCGCAGTTTTATAATGACGCGTGACGTCTATCACAGGTTCCATCTATAGGCCGCCCGCCTATTCAATACACGTGTTACCTCGACGCGCTTCCTGTAGTCTCGTCAATAATATATTTACATAAAATACAACGGAAAGCGGTTATCGTATTACAAAAGCCTAGATGTTTTCCTGTAACCCGATACCAAAACATCCTACTGAAACAATAAATATTAATGATATAATAAGTTTATTTTATCCATAATGCATGTATGTATCCTTTCGTCCGTTCATATTACGCCAACACAAACGATATCAACACAGAATATCCACGGATTCAGTGCCTGGCCATAGGTGGTAGGGAGGGAGGGGTGGGGGGGGTCAAGCTGTGCGGTGCGGCAGAATTTCCGAGTATTTATCTATAAACAATCATAATAATATTGTCCCAATGGTACGCGAATTGCGACCCGTGTGTAGGTACCACTTTTACATTGTTAAACGCGTCAATTACGTCGAAAACACTCAAACGTATTTTATCGGCGGCATCGACAACACTATTGCCGATACTTTGAGCTACAACAAGACAATTGTTACCCGTTTGCATAAAAAAAAAAAAAAAAGCAAGAAAAAAAATGTCTAAATAATATTATATATTTTCGTTGTACTGTAGTATTGTATTAAATTATATTACAATGATCCATGTTTATTTTTAAATTTAAAGTAAAATATACTTATTATGTCATATTTATGTCATCGTGTTCAATAAAATAATAATATTAATAAATAAAATATTGTTTGCACCTAAGAAGATACCTTCTCATTTTATGTCTAATATAAAAATACAAATTTGATTTTATTAGTTTATATATAGGTGCAAATTTAGATTCCTAACAACATCTTGGTTTATATAATTATATGAAAAAAGGACGAACATACCTCGCACCTGGGCGCAGCTACTGTTGTAGGTGAGAAGTTGGGAAGGTAGGATACAGACGGTAATTTAATGTATATCAGCTGTAAGCCGACGAATAAACGATTCTGAGCGGAGTTCAGTTGTTAGTGTTGCTTTTTCAACGATATATGTGTCATATTATGGTAAAATAATTACAATAATATGTGTTTCCATGACAACGATGATTGTTTAAAAAAAGATTAAAATAATGATAACTTAATAATAAAAAAAATAAATAAAAAAAGGTTGCTAATGATAACCTTATTTTTAATCTTTTAATCTTTTTTAACCTAAAGCACCAAGTTTTTCTCATTATCTCGAATATTAATGAGAATTTGAAAAAATGACCTCTTTTAAGCACTATCCAGAGAATATTTCCTTTCGAAAAAGGTGCTATGCTTGATAATCGAATTATGCTTTCTGGTAGAAAAAGTGGTCACATAAAAAAAAATAACAATAATAATAATAATAATAAACATCATTGTAAAACCAATACATTCCCCGCGCCACTCAGAATCTAATTAAGTAAATCCGTTGGAAAGTATAATAAAAAAATATAGATATATTTATAGAAATATTTATGCGAGTCCCCGCAAAATTCTGCACCGGACTCCGAAATCTATTGGGCCAGCACTGCACGGATTTTCCTATATTCGTTTTATTCCATTATCTGTAAGCAATAATAGGTATTGCAATTATTATTTTTCCCGGAATAAAAATATGTTTACGTTTCCGAAAATTAACCAATACTTAATATATTTGTGGAGATTTTAGCTACATAATTATATATAATATAGTTACTTTTATAAAATAATAATAACTAAGACATGGCTGTCAAAACACTGGAATGTGGTGGTTACATTTTGTAAAATATCAATAAACGAGAAGATGTATAAACTATGATGGATAAACATTAAACTTTTCTTCCTTTAATGTATTTATTATTTCAACGGGATGTTGGTATCAGGTTGTTGGAAATTATCTAAGCTTTTATGTACATAAATAAATGAAAATAAAAACGCGTCGAGGAAATGCGTGTATGCGAAATAGGCAGGCGGCCTACCGATGGAACCTGTGACGTCACACCTCGTTTTTAAACTACAATCGAATATAGTGACGGATAACATTTTAAACGGAACCCAATTTTTAATTAGCTTTTATCTACTTTTTCCTCGGATAGTCTTTTAATTTTCGGCGTTCGAGCGTTGTAATTAAACATAATATGCGTGTTTCTATATGTTTACATTCGCACGGCGTTGTCACCGCGTCAGCCCCTTAAGCGTTTGTTTTAAGGGGTCCCATAAATGAAAAATGTAATAAAGGCCGAGAAAAACGGCGTGGTATTGGATCGGAAATCGGTGTCGGTCCATAATATTTTCAAAAATAATGGATTTCGTGCCGATATAATATTGTATTCACAAAAGTGATTCTCAGAGACATTTCGGATATCACCCACACAATTATAAATAATAAATAATTATATTTTATTGAAATTTTCAATAGTCTAAACCAGCGTTTCCCAACCAGGGGGCGTATACAAATTTCTGGGGAGGTGTAAGCAGTCATTACAAAATACAATTTTTATTTATTAAATTATTTTTATTTTAAAATGTAGGGAAAAATTAATAACGACGGGTTATCAAGTATTGATAAAGATTACAATTATTTAGCGTTGGCCACTAATCAACTGAAAACTCACAACTTAATCGTTTTTATGTCGCCACGCCGCCACACTCTCCGTAAATAAATTGGTACGATAAGAACGCCTGGTGAAAAGGTTATTATATTAGGCTTTAGTTTTATTTTGCTGTTGCACAGTGCACGTAGGATATCGCTTGGATGTCGAATCAGACTTGAGGTGCTCTTTAACAAACATTGAGCCAAACATAAAAAAATTGTTTATAGAAAATTGTTGCCAGCCTTCACATTAATAAATTGTCAATTTCATTATATTATATAATGTACTGTTTTACTATTTTAATTATTATCATCAATAAAATTTAATTCGTCTCGGATATTTCATAATTTCTTTGTAAAGTACACAAAAAAGTGATATATTTTCCATGTTATAGAAGGGGGGGGGCGCGAGAATTTCGAAAATCTACAAAGGGGGCGTAGAATAAAAAAGGTTGGGAACCACTGGTCTAAACAATACTATGCATATTTAATGTCTGCGAAAAATCAGTCAATAACGATATTTTTTTGGGACCTGAGGGGGTCCACAGACACAAATACAGCTAATGGCTCCGACCGCTTTCGTGGTCCGGAGGCACATGACCAGGCCAACACTGATTTTTCTTAAATATTCTATTTTTCAATTACTCTTATGAATATGGCTATTTTTTAGAATTTAAGAAGATAAATTTAAAAATCTGGAAAGTCGATCTCAAGTAGACTTCGTGCAAAATTCAAATCTGCTTTCAGAATTCTTATCACTTCACTAGATTAATCGGTACGTTAGAAATAAAACACGTCTAAATCCTTATATCTCACGTGTAAGACAAAGACAGAAACTCGTCGCTTCCAATCCCTTGAGAGGACGTGCATTAATTGTTGTTTCTGTGTTACAAACACAAGATATAGTAAAAACATGTTTATGCAGACTACACAGATAATCAAAATATTATTGTCATCTATTACATGAAATGACAACATTATTTTGAATATCTATTACATGAAATATGCCACACTTTCATATGAAATTAATGATTTTACTGCGGACCGTTAATTTGCATTCGTTTGAGGATACACAGCGCTTGTACGGCGGTCACGTGGACATTCTATCCCGGACCTATTGAGTTTCCCTCTCAAACCAAAATATCGATGTTTGTGCACCATCCTCGACATCTTAATCTGGGGCAGTTTAAATATTCGAAGCAACCTTCAGTCTTTCGGTCGATTCTTTCGATTATTCGGTAGGTACCGATAATGGAATAATTCGTCCCCGATTTTATCAAATCGACCGGACATCAGCTCAACAACAAAATAAAATACCAGTGCCTAAACTTTATGTTTTTTATTAATACCTTTTGACGTTTACTCGATTACGCTTCAACAGTTTTAGGGAGACAGATGATTAATATTTCATTTTAAAATGGTCGACTGAACTAATTTTAAGTTTAATAAAAAAAAAATTAGCCGATTAAAAGCATCCCAACTAATTTTTAACGTCGTCGAATAAACGTTTTTATAGATTTTCTTACGGAGCTATAGAACGAATATTTTTCTAGAAAAAAATTAGTTTTTAGGAAAATTAAGAAAAAATATATATTGTTGTAAAAAAAAATATTAACAATTAAATGATTAATTAAAATAATTATTTACGGTATAAAATAACGCGTAATATATGTATAAAAAAAAAGAAAAAAAAGTGCGAAAAGATCGGACAAACTATCGCGTAGATAAAGGATAAACATTTCAATATTTGTATATCAATAGATATCAATATTTTGATATTGTAGGGAAATATAAACGTAACATTAAGATTGTGACCCGTGTTTTTTAAATTTATTTTCAAATTGTTTTTATTGGTTACTTAATGGTTATCTTGGTTATTATTTTTTAATAATTGTTTAAAAATCTAAATTTTATTATTGAAATAAATTGTTGTTATTGTAAAATAATGATTAAATAAAAAATTTAATCGAAATACGGCGCTAACGATTTAATTATTTTAAATTATATTTTTCTACCTGAAATCTTCGTCCAAATTTCAAGAATAGCATATTTTCTGAAAGAAAATGTTATCTAGTTTGAGGGTTAGAAAGCCATTGTTTGATTTTTTTTTAAGAGTTTTCCTAATAATTACGAAAAACCGTAGGAAATAGTGTGGCATTAAATCATTATTATTGTTATTCAGATAAAAATAATTGTAGAGACCTGTATTTTTCCAATCGTAGAGACCTGAGTAAAGTATTATTTTTTTTGACACAGTTGATGTTTTACTTTTAACAATTATGTTTTTTTTATGGTCTTTTATTTTCTACGATTTTTTAAAGTTTTTGCGAATGTGAATATTACTTATTGTGATTATTCTGATTTAGTCAGGGCACATGACAAGAATTTTCTTTAACATGAGTTAATATCATGTAATAATATTATCATATTATAGGTAATGGGTATTGGAAAAGTAAATCAATAATGATCATTTATGTTGATAAACAATATTGTTATGATTGAAAAGAAAATTATTCAAATTTTATAAAATTATATTTTATAAAGGTTATTTTGAATTTTTTTTAAAAAAATTTTAATTTTAATTTTAAGTCTCCCTTCCCCTAAAAAAAATGTTTAAATATAATCTGTAGAGACGTACTAATTATTTAAAACAAATATATATCAAAAATATTGAATAGAACAAAAGTTATTTCAAGTGGCAGATCATCATGGAACACTCTATACATACCTATATCAACTTAATAATAGAAGTAATGAAAAATTAAAAAAATAAAATAATTTATACATTTCGGTTTCATAAAATTTAACTTGTTGGAATCATTATTCCTGTCCTTCTATACGCATGTGTTCACTTTATAATAACATTCATTTTTCATTTATATGTACTCTTTTCGAAAATATGATGTTTGCAATTGGTAGGTATTGATAATAACAACAGTGCACTAACATATTTGATTGCTTAATTCAAATTTTTTTTACATTTTGTGTACATTTAATTTGTATTATATACAAATTTAATGTTAAACCTTAGGAATCATGATATATGAATATTATATGCATTCACAATGAGAGTGTTTTCTTCTTATTGCAGTTTTATACTAGAAACACGATGACATCAAAAATCATACCCAAAAATTCAAGCCAATTGATGCAACAAAAACAATTTTTTAAAATCGGAGATATTATGTGGGCCAAAATAGGAAAGTATCCATTTTGGCCATGCATTTTGTGTTTTGATCCTTATTCCAACAAATTCATCAAAGAATATAGTATGTTTTTTTTATGGTATACTAAATAAAATAATTGATTATGAATGTGTTCACAATTTTGATTATTAATTTTAAAATTTGTATAATATTCATATAAATATTAAGCTACCTATTATGTTTTCTTCATGGTTATTTACTCAGGTTGTACTCAGGCTTTAATTATGATAATTTGTAACAAAAACATTTTTATACTCATCAGTTTTTATAAAATACCTGTAGTCAATTTTTGAAAATATAACCATTTATTAACTATAATATTGAAAAAAATCACAAATAGGTATATCTTTCTTTTACAAAAGTAGATCTTCTGACTATTAGCACTAATAGTTCAATTCGATGCTGTATAGACCACCCCCATCAACCTGATGGGGGCATACAATATGTTATATTATAACATAGAAATCATTTTAGTTTGTCATGAGATATTTTTGTCATTATTATAATGTTACAAAATTAAGATCCTAAGTAAATTTGTTTTTTTTTTTTTTTTTTAGGAGAAAATAATAATACCTTGCTCCAGTTACACGTAAGATTTTTAAATGATTACGGTAGGAGAAGCTGGGTCAAAAACATTTATATATTTTCTGAAGAACAAAATGTACTATCAAAATATCCTCAATATTTAGTGAGTATCAAATCAAAAATTATCTACATTTTAAATAGAAAAATATATTTTGCATTGCATAATGTTTTAGTCATATTTCCAAAAAAAAAATGCATTATTTAAGAACTGGACATCGGCCATCGAAGAAGCACAAAAACTGTTAAAGTTAAATCAGTAAAATTTTTGATTATATTTTCTTTAAAATTCAAATAATATACTTAAATCAAAATATATTAAATAAATGTGAAATTTTTCAGAGAAAAAAGGATGACGATATTTGAAAAAACATATACTGTATGTCAAAATAGTTGTAATTTATAAAAATATTTTGAATAGAATTAATGCTGTTATTTCTTATTACTTTTAGCGTACAACAAATTCAAGGAAACATATTGGTTCTAATGGAAGTAAGCCACAGAATATGTCTGTGGATAGTTGTATAAACAGTAAGTCTACAAAAACTTATCCACTCAAAAGTTCATTAATGAATAAATATGATTTATCTGATTCAATAGAGAAACCAAAGGTGACTTCTACTCTTACCGATTCTTTGAAATCTATGGAAACAAAACTTAAAAAAAGGTGTATGATCTATTTATGAAATATTTATAATCATCCTTAACTGTTGTATGCTATTTAATTTTATGAGAAAATCGAAAAATGAACTATATAGTGCATAAACTAGGTAAAATTTCCCCTAGCACCAGGTGCTATACTCCATATGTCAAAGTAAGATTTCTTTTTGAAAAGTTATTTGCAGACACAAAAAAAAAAAATCGTAGAAAAACAAATTGATCTCTCCCTACACTCCAAAACATTATTTAATAATTCAAATTAGTAATTTATTTAAAATCTGTATTTTATTTCCATTTCTAATTTTTTTTTATTTTTTAGAAAAATTGCAGACATTCAAGCACACAATAATTACATTTCTATGGTAAATTATTAAATTTCTTAAGAACACCAGTTTAATTTTTTTACAATTATTTTTCTTATTAAAGGAGCCTTCCAAATTTCTTCCAATCAAGTTTAACAACCCTTGTGGCAATGTAAAAATTAAGGACATTGGCGATGATGTTTTTAATCCATGTAATTGTAATCCAAACCAGTCAGATCCATGTGGTCCAAATTCTGGTTGTTTAAATAGGTATTTTATACCTTTTTTTTTTTTTTTTTTGGATATACTAAATTTTGAATTATTTTTTAGATTACTTATGTTTGAATGTGATCCAGAACTATGCCCTGCTGGTGACAAGTGCAATAATCAACAATTTAAAAAACAATTGTGCCCAACAGTGACTCCATTTTTAACAAAAAACAGGGGCTGGGGTCTTAAAACTTTGGACATTATAAAAAAAGGTTTGAGTTAATTTTTATAATTCTTCTTAAAATTATAATTTGATTATTCATTATAATTTTAGAATCATTTATAATTGAGTATGTTGGCGATCTTCTTGATGGAGAAGAATTTAATAAAAGAATGAATATATTAATTAAAAAGAGAAATGAAAATCATTATTTTTTTCACATAAATAATTCTAGAATAATTGATGCTGGAAGTAAAGGAAATTTTTCAAGGTGAAATTAATTTTAATGATTTAATAGATATAAATATAATTTGTATACAGTACAAAGTAATTCAAATTTAATGATTTTTTTTTAGCGTTTCTTAGCTAATTTAAAATGATTGAATAATAATTTTTTACTTAGTATTGAATATAATAATTTCATATTAATTAATATTAAATAAATCAATCTAAAAACTTGATTAATCTTTTTTTTTTATTATGTTTTTTTAATTTCTTAGATAAATAAAAATTATAATAAATATAAATATTAAAACAATATTCACAATATTGCAATTAAGATTACATGCAATGATTAATGATATTATTTATTAAGTTTAGTAAATGTTAATTATGTTGAAATTTTTTACGCATTATGATATAACACTGGAAATTTTGTATTAATATAATTTATATATTTTGTTAATAGATTTATGAACCATTCATGTGAACCAAATTGTGAATCATATAAATGGATAGTTAATGGAGAGACTAGAGTTGGATTTTTTGCTTTACATGACATTGCTGCTGGTAGTGAATTGGTATTTAATTACAACTTTCAAAATGTCAAAGGAGTTACTAAAATACCTTGTCAATGTGGAGCTGCTAAATGTTCTAAATTTATTGGGGTTTAAATCCCAATTGAAAATCAATAAATTATTACTTTTTTACTTTTTTTATATATGTTATTTAATATTTATTGTGAACCATTAAAATTATTATTTTTTTTTCTGGATGTACTAGCTTTGTGCATATCCTACTAATAAACTGATAAATAAAAAAAATGTGTTATAATATTTTATAAATTGAACCAAATGAACATTATGTTTGGTAAACATTTGCTATACTAAAAAACACACTCTAATAATGAACAGACTGTTCGGACCACTAATATATTTCATATAAAGCCATAGTTGCAGCCCTGGTGTTTCTGTATTTAGCAATTGGAAACTGTTAAATGATGAAATAAAGGGGAATTTATTGTTGCTATGAAAGTAAACTGCTAGCAATTGTATTTCACCACCTTAACATTGCTCCAAATGTAAATAACTACAATATTACATTGGGCTGTTTAACAACTACTTAAAATAGTTTTTTAAAATTCAAAATTCATCATTAAACCTCATTCTGTTACCTTCATATTGATAATTTGCATAATGTTTGTAGGTATAATAATAATATCACATAGTTTGATATGGAAAGTGTTTATTAAGTATTACAAAGTAGTACACAATAGTCCGAGTAGATACTCTTCTAATAAATATTACAACAGTCGCCCTGTTGGCTGCTATGTGTGTGAGTATGATAGGAATACATTGATAACATTTTATAAATAATTACAAATATCTGTACAATAATTTGTTTTATATTTTGCACAATTTATGAATTATAAAATCAAAAAAAGAATTGTTATTGTCATTTATATTTTTGTTTGGGTTATTTTGCTTTTGAAGTAAATACATCCCAAAAGATAATTTGGGACATAAACATACATTTTAATGCGCACTATGAATCTAATTACCTGAACTATTTTCAATTATTCTGTGCAACAAAATTAAAATAATGATATCAATTTCAATTAAAAACTGTACAAAGTACCTAATACATAGATATAATTTAAGTAGATAGGTAGGTAGATATCATCCTTAGCAATATGCATATGAGTAACATCTTCAGAAATGATCATTAAAGCTAAATAAAAAATTATAACTAAAATATGAATTTTATTCACCGTGTATTATTGCTATGTAATTAATGTTCACATGTCATACATTTCTTGTATGAAAATAGTTAAGGGCGTACATATTGGAAATAAACTAAAATATTATTTATGTACCTAAGTACTTTTTAAAACAAATTTTCTTACATTGAACTAAACACTTTTATTTTAACTTACTTCAGCAACTTTAAGAACTAATGAACCACGGTCTATATTACACCTATTATTAGTCATCTAACCACTAATAAAGAAGTTATAAGCAAATAAACTTTTGTATCCTTTAAATCCCTTCAATATATAAGCACTATAAGTACATGTTTTCCGGCTCGAGAGGAGCTTATCCGACCATAATATCCGAAAGTACTCCTCTTCAGCTTTCGTTTGGTGGAAATTGACTAGACAGATAATCTTAGGTAGAAGTAAAAAAGTAATTATAGATATAGCTTCAAACTATTGTGCACAGGATCGAACCCAAGACAAAATAATAACGATAAAGAAAGAATGTACAGAAATCGAGAAATGACTGAGTTGTTTTCTTCGGACGAAAAGGACGAAATGGAACATTGGTAACCAAGAAAGAAAAAAAAAGGCTTCTATTTTAATAGAATCGCCTGAAGGCTACTTCAAAACATTTGAAATAAAAATAAAAGTGAATGACTTTCCATCTACAGTAAGGGACTGTAGAAGTCAGTGGCGGTGTGACATCAAATTTAAAGACAATCTTTAAACTTTGTGAACCTATACAATTAGTAGGTAATTGTATAACTCCGATATGAGAGTCATAATAAATGAATCTTTTGAATCTCTCAAAAGTTATGAGTCTCTAATTGTTGGTTTATTGCCAGAAATACCTCTGTATGAAAACAAATTGGTAAAATACATACGTATATTTATTACGGTCAGGTTTTAAAAAAAAATTAAAAAGACATCCTAGGATAATGGGGAGGGGCGCAGCCACTATTATAGATAATTTAATGTAAAGAATTCATAAACCATTGCTTACGAAAAAATGATTCTGAGCGGAGTTCAGTTAATATTGATACTTTGTCAATAACAAAATACTAATTAATAAGTTTTCTATACTATCTTTAATAATATTTGTTTAAGGTTGTATCGATTTTCCTATGCTTTATCCCGGTTTTTCACATTTCGCGAAAACTCTTAGGAAAATCGTAAAATAGCCTCCCAAAAGTAGTATGGAATATTATAACTTATTTAATCATATTATAATTTATAATATAATATGTTTAATAAGCGAATATCTCTTATCTGATATTTAGGTATTTTAACGATTCGAGGGTTTGTACTATTCTAAAAATTCTTACTTGCAGTGTGTGATTAAAATTGATTAAATTTGTGATTAAAATCTAAATGTGTGGGACTCGTTATCTATAACCATGACTCAGATACGGCGGTCTGTTGGTTACCTGTTTAATATAAATTAATTACATTCTTTATTAAATATCAATGTTATGTCAATTGATATATAAGTTTAAAATAAAACTTCTTATAATTTTTAAATCTGCTGATTTAAGGTTGATGTAAATATTAAACTAGGTAAATGATCAAGTTGCCCTCCACAAATGATGCCACAGACAGAAATTCTATAAACATCTAAAAACCGTTCTTACAGTATCTCGTTAGCGCTAACAGTGATAAAATTCTACGCGAATCTGCAAAATTCTAGCCCAAACCAAAACTTTATGGCTAATTGTAAGATTTAGCTAAGAATGATGTTCCCATGAGTTGATCCAGAATTTTCGGAAGACCCTAGAGGTATGTCAAATATAAAAATCACAATATTCATATCATCATACCTATTATAATCATAGTGTGTAGAATCTTCAATTAAATGTATAACTGGTTGTCTGGTTACATTGAAAAATAAAATTATTGATTTCTATATTAGATTTTAATATTTCAATCGACCAGGTACACAATTAATGAAATGTGTAATAATTAACTGTAATATTATTCAATTTTGTAGACTCGTTTTTTATATCAAATTAATTTCAAAGCAATGGAATTTTAAAGAAATGGAAAAGAAATATAATTTTTTTTCATTTTGCATATTGCGCTTAAATTACCTACCCATGTTTTTATTCTTTACATGTTTATATAAATTAATATATCCGGTTGTTTTTATTAAATGTAATTACAATAATTGTTATATTTGGTTCCAGGCACACTATAAACACTCAAATTGAAGCCTTGATACTCAATTATAATGAGATTAAAATGTAGATAATATAAACTAGTCCTTTATTAATTTAAGGAAATAGTATTGCTTTACACAAATGTATTTTCATTTTAAATTTTTTTGCATGTTATTTGAAGTTTTAGATCTTTTTTCATAAAAGTGAATAAGTATATGTTAAGCTTCACATAAATTAAAGAATCTAATAAATGCAATATTGTTAAATAAAGTAAATAAATATGCTAAATAAATGTATAAATTAAAATTAAATAAATAAATAAATAAATGCGTCGCCTGGAGTATTATAAGTCTATTATATGACAGGTTTCAAATTAAAAATTCTTTATCAGGTATGTCACAGTCAAAATGAGTATATAATACACTGATAATGCTCCAGACAACGCATTCATTCATTTATTTAGTTTTTATTTATATATTTATTTACGAGTATTAACCATTTTAATAATTTTGTTTTTACTTTATTATTTTATTATGTAATATTGTTGTTAATCTGATTTAAATTTTTAAATTAATTCATCAAAATATTTTTATATTATCATGAAAATAAAATACCATACTTACAAAAACTTAACTTATAGCTATTGAAATTGAAATAGTGTGTCAAATTAAATTGTACTTGGACTGTGCTATAAGCAGTAAGTTATATTACAATATTAATTTGATCTTAATTCGGTATTTGGTAGTTATAAGTTTAAGTGATATGTCAAAATATCTCGGTAACAGACTTAAACAAGTCACTCTTGCACTGCGTCATATTTTGTTTATTTGCTTTATATGCACTATGAATCTTTGTACAAATTCAGATAATATAAAAATAATTTATGCACATACAAATGTTGGACTAATATGGTTTATGAAAATTACTTTTTATACTTACTAAATACAATTTCTTTAGTAAATATCCTATAATATATTCTATAGTAAAATATTTAGTCACTTTTAAAAATTAGTAGTTTGAGATCTATGGTAAAGATATCCCTGACAAGAGCTAATTATTTTTTTTTTCTTGGGCGAATTACTGTAAAATATTTTTAACCCGCACAATTATATTTTTTGCTATAAACAATGGGTAAAATGAAAAAAAAAACATGCATGCATTTAAACATCAGTGTATAATCATATAAATAATTTTATAAATGCCTGTTAGAAATCCATCATTTTAGTTGTTCATTTAGTCTGAGTATATTAATTTGATGCATTACTTTGGTCTAGACTAACATTTTAAATTTATTACATATTAAAATAAGACAGAATAATTTAAAGTGTGATTATTCTACTATTAAACATAACTTTTATAATAAACGTTTATGTTTTAAATTAATATTAATATGGAAAATTTTTTCTAGGGATGTTTTGATGTGAAATCATAAGTTTTGTATTATTAAAAATAAGAGTTATATTATACAATTATATTTTTAAACATTAAATAACAATTAATAATAAATTTGATATTAAAATTATCCATTTTTTATAGACATAGATATAAATGTGTTTAAAATAGAAACTATACTGGACTATACAGAGGGCGACAAAACTTTTTTTAGTAGAGATTTACTTAGAATATTATATTATTTTTCCTCTTGATTTCCATAAATAAAATGTATAACATTTAATTACTTTACTACACGTATTAATAATTAGCATACCTGCATACATGTACAAATAATACAACTAAAATGTATAGTTGAATAATTTTTTCATCATACATTTATTAAGACTAATAAAATAAATTAATAATGTTCAAAATTATAAGTATAACAGAAATAAATTTGCCAGTATACACATTGGTGAACTGTATTACTTGATAAAGTAATTAACTAAACTATGCATTGTTCATACATATTTGAAAAACAGCTAATTTGTTCCAGAAAAAAAACTGTATGCGGATAATGTCACTCAACAAAAAAGTTAGGTATCTACCAATATTTCGGTCGCCCAATATTTTTTTTTAATACCAAATATACTCTTATATAAATAACTTTATTTTATTATTATATTATTTTTTTAAAATTTTATTTACAACAAATTTATTAACGAACATTTTCCTTCTGATATCGTAAAGACTGAGGACTATCAAAATATTGCAGGTACCTCCGGTCCTTAGAATTTGTAACGAAAAAAATTAAAAACTCGGAATACTGGTACTAATTATTAAGAGGTTAAAACTAATATAACATATAATTTTTGGATTTCATTCGGTTTTTGTAAAATAAAAATTGATTTTCAATACTATATTTCAAATATTATAATATTGGTATCAAACAAAAAATAAAACTTAACCAATTTTGAATATTCATCTAAAGTTAAACGTCCAACTGCCTTTATGGTTATTTAGGGCCTTTGTAGTTATAATTTAAAATTATTTCCTCATGATATAGTTTCTAAATTAAAAGATATGGATATGTGCTTCATGTTATACGAGAAATAGGATATGATTTAGTTTATAGGACTTTATGACGTATAAATTTATATCCATGCGGATATCGATAAATCATTGCTAATAAAAAATTGTATAAAAGCAAAAATGGTCGATAGGTTATAAATCTGTTCTGCGTTTTTTAGATTTATAATTTATAAACTTTATAATACTAATTGTTAAACGTAGATATTATCTACATTATATAATACAGTGTTTGGAAAGAACACATAGTCATAGTTATAGTCGGATATGATAGGACGGGGGATTGCAATTTTTCTCGGAATGCATTGAAGAATTATAAAGTATAGTGAATAATTTACTTTAAGAATGTTTTGAAAAACAATAATTTATGTTGTAATTTAAATAAAAAACGGATTTTGTGATACCGAATGTGCGGGGGAGGTTTTTTTTTTGTTAAACATAATGCCTGTTGATTATCATTATAAAATAAAAATATAATATTAACAAATGAAAAAGAGTTATCGATTATCGATTTTCGGTAAAAATAAGTTATTGTATAGTTACTGGCGAGTGTGTAACTAGAGTAATTACGTATTTGCACAATCACACATAAAATATATATAAAGTTTATTGTATTATAGGTCATAAACGGTGAGCTCCACAGTAATATGAAAAAAATGTTCTCCGTGGGGCTTTGCTTCTTTATTGGGGGGTGTCTGAAGTCCCCCGATTTCTGACGATTCGGGGGATGAACTCCTTATTGGGATCTCCCAATCGCGCCAACGGGTAAATATTATTATGTTTTAATATTAAATAAAGATAAATAATCGTTAAATTTGTATCTAATTATAAAAAAAAAACTGTACTCCGTTCCAATTAAGAACGCACCGGGCGGCGGACGATAATCGGCCAAAACTCGCGCAGCCGACTAACGGCGAACCAATCGTAGAGCGAATACTTAGCCGAAGGGGTAAGGACGTCGCTCCACGATACATTTGGATGCACCGAGTAGTGCGTTCTTACGTATAGTCTAAAATTGAAAATAAATTTAAAAAGGTTATTTTTCAAATAATATTAAATTAAATTAAATACTATATCCTAGAGTTGTATTTTTCAACCTAATTATTTATTATAATATTATGTAGGTTGAAGAAATTCAAAATTAAACACGTTTAGTATAATTTCTTTCGATGTCATCGCCACGCCGTAGTGCGTATACCACAGTAATATAATAGGGTCCTTATATTCATGTCTTTTTTTTTTTTGATTTTTCTACGGCTGAATTAAAGAAATTGTGCACAATTGCAAGTATATCGTAAGGTTTTTTTTTTTTGTAACCGAAAAATAAGAGTTTCGAAGCCCTCTATCGACACAACACCTTATTATGTTCAAACATTAAGGTCCGAAGATCGGAATTCTCCATCCCCGCCCTTTCACGTATTAATACAATTTGACCCTCAACCAATACCGCCTACGAATTTTATTCTTTATTACAGCAAAAGCAAAACCGGTCAAAAATGAGCCGCTTGTCACTCCCACAGTCAATATTCGTTTAGTTTCCATGACGACAGTGCAGTATCTCCAAATTTGTTTAGCTTTATATTGTATACACTAATACAGTATATAGTGTATTTTTTTCATTCATTCGCAAATTTTTGCGTCTTGATAACATTATTCGTCAACATTTTACTCGCTTTTATTTTTACACAATTATGGAAGAAACTCAAGCACACATGATGCTATTAATTGATTTAGAGAGAATCGAGGACCAAGTTTCGATAACAATTTCATATGTACATCCGTCGGGCGAAAATGAACTGATACTCGAGGACCACGTGCCATTTGAAAGAGATTTTATGATCAGAGCTTTCCACAAGAGCAAGGAAGAATTATGTAAAGTCAGAGTAACGTATTTAACGCTAGACCATACCAACCATGGAAAGCATAGTTATATGGTTTCGATAGCTTCTTTGAGAGAAGATCCCATTTATAAAGTAGCCGTACCAATAGCCCGACACGGACCTCGCACGGTTCCACATTCCGTGGCCGTTACGTGGAAAAATAGCCTGGCAGGAATTCTACTAGAAGAACTCCGCGCAGAAGAAGAAGAAGAATTGCTAGAAGAAATGCGTATTCAAGATGAAACTCGTCTTCAAGAAGAAATTCTTCGTCAAGCAGCAGGAGCAGCAGTAGGAGAAGAAGAAGAATCAAATGCTTGAATCACTGTCCTAACTCCTCAAAAATTTGCCAACGTGAGTACCTATCTACACATTTCATTAATCCAAGTTAATAGTATATATACGCATAACACTAGCAATAGCACTATTTGCATAATGATTATCTTATTTTGGTTATTCAAAAATGATAATAATGTGGTTTTACATAACAAATCGTGGTTTATTTACGATTAATTTCCTCAGTTCACTCGCTTTGCTTCGTATGGGTTATTAATGTCTATGGGCCAGACACGAATCAATTTTATATATATTTATTTTTTTTTTTATTAGTATTTAGTAATTAAATACTACATATTTAAACATAGTTGTACAAATTAGCCGTTATTAATTGTCCTTGTCATTTTCGAATAACTGTGCCCATCCCGTCTTATTTTTCTCCCTCACCCCCGAATTTATCGGGATTTAAATTCAACTGCGGGTTTTGAACACAATCTGTCGCTCTTTCTCCAACGCCACTCTGCTGTAAAACCATTTTACTATCGCCAATTCGACGTAATGCACCTTCATCGTTAAAAAAAAAATCACTCATTAATTATAAAACATAAACTCGTAAATATTTAATAATAATTATTATTTTTAAAGATATATTCAAAGCTTTGTTCTTATTTATAATACATATTCGCCAATATTCAATAATAGTAAAAAAAAAAAATGTTTAAGATATATTTTGAGCATTATAAGGATTTACATAGCATTCATCAATGTTTAACTAAAAATAAAAACATTTTAAATTTTTATAATTACTCACATATTGTGTTTATCTTTTATTGACATCGTTGATTCTTTCATCATTGAATATTCATTATTTTGCAAAGTATTGAGTTTTTTCTAAATACATTTTTTTGACATATAACGACTTCCTACCTACTTTGAATTTTCAAAAGGTAATCTAAAAATCATGAAAATCCCATGAAAGGGTAGATAGAAATCAAATGTGTCAACACCAAAATGTATTTAAACTTTAGTTATATCTATTTATGGAACATTAATTTTAAGTTACTATTTGAAAGTCAAAAGTAGGTAGATGTCAATAACCCCAAAAATAAAGATGACAAATATAGTAGTACATTTGAAATTATCAAAACAATTTTTTTTGAAAAATGTCAATAGGTACTTCTGAAATAATGAGTGTTCAAGGATAAAAAATTCACCCTGTATATTAAATTTATAAGAACTAGTAAATTCAATTTAGTATTTTTTTATATTTGTATTATAATTAATAAATTATTGTAAATTAATACTATGAACCTAATTTACATTTCTTTATTTTTCAGAAAAATTAAGATTTAAGATACAGCATTAAGAAACCGCATCATCATCATTCCAGTTATTAATTTTAAGCAATGCATTTATTTATAATTATTTTCGACACTAGTTAAATTATTTGATAAGTACTTAGTGGCCAAAATAATTATTATTGTAACATATATATTAATAGTATATAATACTAGTAGTAGTTCTACTAATAACTTTTAACTATGATATTATATGTAATGATTTTATTATTATAAATTTATATCTTTTTGAAAACTAAGATTTTTAATAATTTGTATGTAATTTATTTTAAATATAAAAAGGAAATAAAGTTTTTGTCAATTATTTTATACATTTGTATTGTACTACTTGGTATAGTTGGAATCCATTTTATCAATACTGTATTTAATAGGCATGTTTTGTTTACAACAAACTTCTTAATGTTTAAAAATAAAAAATAAATTAATTAATGAATGCATTGCTTGGAGTATTATGATAAGTATATTATACAACCTGTTTTGAATTAAAAATTCATCATAAGGTGTATCATAGTCAAAATGTAAAAAGCAAAATTTTATTTTTATATTTATTTACGAGTATTAACCATTTTAATAATTTTGTTTTTACTTTATGATTTTATTAGTTTATAATTATTTTCACATTGAGTCACATTAAGTGGTGTCCTTAAACTGTGAAATTGACTTTGTATTGTGCCAGAGACCTATTTTTAAAAGAGAGGTTTTGTATGTGACTTTTGAGAGGAGACTTTAGTTTGTTAGAAAGATAATTGTAGTTAATCTTGTCCACCGAGTAGTGTGTTTGTTGCCATTTTGATTTGGTTCCGCGTTTTTCAGCAATAAGTTGCCCTAATTCTGGAGAAAGAATGAGTTATTGAAAATAGGAAGGACTCTGGGTAGATGAGTCCTTGGCTGATTTTTGAATGTCATCAGAGAGTTTGACAATTGCTTGATCGACATCAGTAGATGATTTTAATTTGATATTAAGAATTATTTTGTTTGAGATAGTGACTTTGAATTTGTTTCAGTTTGTGATAGTAATGGTAGGTCTATTTTGCTTCAAAGAGGGTTGGGCTCCGATAGGCAAGACAGGTGTATGAACAGAAGTTTAAATTTATAATTTAAGAAATTTGAGAGGTAGAAAATTGAGTAGGGAGATTTGTAATAAAAATAATCAATGTTGTCAGGGTGACATATTCTATGTGATCGTCAATACATTGGAAAGGAAGGCGCTATAACTTTTAGGTGATTGAGCAAGGTGACATTTTGAAGAGCTTGGATACTGGTGTTGGTGTAGCGGTTTCAAGTTTGGAATTTGCCGTTGAAGTCAGCGTCGATATTATGGGCGAAGCTTAAGGTTTGAGAGAGAGTGTTTAGTTCAGCCGAAGGAAAAGAAATAAATTTATATTTTAGAGGTCTTCAACATTATTTTTCTTCTGTAATGATATATGATAAAACGAAAATAGCATAGATCAAATTAGTTTAGAATTTCAAATATGTATTAATACTATTTAAAAATTAAATATATTTTACATTTTTTTTAACTTGGAATACACAAATAAAATATAAAATGTCCAATTCATATAGTTACATGTAATTGCTAATGTGTGTCATTCTATGTTTAAAATCATAACCTGCACTTTTAAAAATTTAAACAGTCTCAGAAGTAGTGACAAAGAGAACATCCCAGAAAAGAATGTTTATTGTTATTACAGATTGTATATACTCAAACAAATTAAAGAATAATAAATATATTTTAAGATTATGGTATCCTATAATAAAATATCATTACCAGTAAAGAGAAATATCATGTTGAAGACCATTTAAAATTGTTTGAGATGAATTTTACTTGTGCTAAAAGCCAAAAACTTTGTATATGTTTGTTGTTCACCACAACAATCCAAATATGTATTACACATCTCTATTTCTTGCCCTGGTTTAAATTGCATTTTCATTAATTTATTGGCATATTCTTTATAATAAAGGGAAGAATGTATCATTAGATACATGATTTTTCATAAGGCACCGATGTTTGTAACCGCTTTTCCTTCTTCTAAAAAAGAAATACTAAAGTATTTTAAGATATAGTAAAAAATATCTGGTTCTATATAACCAAAAAAGATTAAAATAATTTATCTAACAAAAATAATTTTAAATTAAATTTCAAATTCGAATCAAATTTATAAACTTCTAGAAATCAAGTTTAGCATTTACAATTAATTAAGTGTAAGGTCCATTGGTTAAAACAGTAAACAAATAATTAGTAATTATTACTTAAAATATCTTGTAGGTTTTTAGCAAAATCTAAAGTTAATAAATGAGTAAATTGTTAATCGTCTTCGGCTAAATCAAGTTGTTCAATTACAGCAGGATGATCTATAAATACATCCTTACGAATTTGAAACATCATTTCTATCATAAATTGTATCTAATGAATTACCAATATATATAAATAGATATTAAGTAATAATGTAATAATACTTGAAAAATGTTAAGAAACATATTATTATTTTATAAATAATCAATCAATTATACATACATACTTTCAAATATGTTATTGTCTTCATTTTAATAATAAATTAAATTAGTATTAAAATTTCAATATTAGTTTAAATTCAATATGAACTTTGTGAAGGTATATAATAATTCATGTTATGTAATCGTAAAATGTACATTTTTTCAAGAACAGATATGCACTTTATGCAAAAAGTTTGTTGTATTAAACACTTCACACGACTGTACTTATGATATAAAATCACAAACTACTGCTGGCAAGTACAATTCGAAGTAGGTAATTTTAATATAGGTTATACCACTTATTTTAAAATCAATACATATTACTTACTCGTAGAACCAGTAGTCAGTGGAACGTAACTATTAAAAATAACAATATATTATTAACTAAAATTAAATGAAATAATTTTGGTTTTTATTATTATTATTATTACACAATGATAACTCCACCAACTTATTCGTATTTAAATTTTGAATATCAAAACAATTTCAAGTAGATATTTCAATAAAATATATTATTATTTTCGTATTTTTCACATTAGAAAGATTAAAAATCATATAAAGAAAAATTGTACCAGGGCTAAATTAAAGATACTTATCCATTTCAAACATGAATAAATTCAATTAATTACTTACTATTATTATACCAAATTTTCATAAATCAGAGTTGTAATTTATATATGTTTTTTTTCTAATAGTGTATTATATAGATATATAAATATTAATTATAATGTAATTTTAATGATTTTGTTAAAATATTAATACATATTAAATAATGATTATTAATCTTTAAGTAAACATGTTATGAACTATTGATAATTTTCATCAAGTATACAACTTTATTGATAAGATCCCTTTTAACTATTAGTGATGGGATTTTCAACTCAATACCATGAATCAGTTCACTTGACTCAGATAATTTTAAAGAGTTGACTCGGTGAGTCAACAACTAAGTTGCCAGTTTATTAAATTAAACAATTCTCTTTATTACGAATCATCAACTCTCAAGTTCCCAGTTTATTTCATTATGGCTCGGTTTTTCAATCACATTTATTCGTCGACAATACGAGTTTTTTGACAGATAAGAAAATATTGATAATTCTCAGTTTTCCATGTCTGAGTAAACTAGTAAAGCTATTTGATGCAGAATAACGTATTATAGTTATTACTATATATTTTCTACCAAATAATAATTTATACGACGAATAAGTATATTCCATATTTTAAGCATAAACTTGTGGCATCTCTGGGCTAAAATATAAGTTAGGTTTCCAATTACCCTGTTATTCAAAACAATGTATATTTTGTTTAGTTTATACCTATTTGGTACTTACATAGCCTATAGTACTTGAATTTAAGTCTTATGCAATTTTTTGCTAACAATTTTTATTTTTAGATTGTTTTCCAAAATATTTCTATTTGATAATGCATACTTCAATAAACAAAATAATTGTCGCTCTAATCCTCTTCGATGCCATTGTTTATTACAATGTATGATATATTAATATAATATGTTTATGTTTGAATTTTTGGTTGTAAAATATAAATACAATACATTTTGTCATATACTTTTATAATTTAATTAAGTAGGTATGCATAATAAAATATTATATTAATTAATTAATAATTAATAGGAATTAATTTGAACAATAATAAAAATATATATTATATGATACTATAACGTTATTAAATGTGTATAGTATGTCAACAATTAACCATTGCTAACAAAGACGATTCTGAGCCAAACTCAATTATACACAATTAGAAATGCTGTCATTTCTATTAAATTTGATCCTAAGGTACGAGTATTGTAAAGACTATGACAGTACTATAACGGAACGAGTAGATACTGTTTACACACAATTAATTAATACTATTTTCACTTATTATTGTAATTTATTATTAGTATGATAAATGACTAACTAATAATAACTGGTTGCAAATGTTATCATTATTAAAAAATCAATATAGGTACCCTATTATTCTATGAAATTTGCATGTATTTATTATTATTGTTAACAAAATTTAAAATAATGAAACCATTATTTCCGTAAATATGGTACGGAGATCGATGTTCTAGCAGCATAGGGTTTTATTTTAAATATACTAAATATAAAGTAATAATGATATAAATTAGAATAGGTAGCATCTATATGGTGATATAAAGAAAATAATTAAAATTTTCTATTTACTTTCCTAGTTGCATAGCTTTCCGAGTAATAACATGTCAAATCTTGTTTAAGTATAGTGTAAGGACTGATATGTTGTGTTCATTGCAGTCTTATATTAACCTATAAGTTTATTTGTTAATCACTAATATACTATTACTGTGCTAAATGTATTAAATTACTAAATGACTTGCAATAATTGCAACGTGCTTATACTACATGAAACTATTATACATTTATATCATTCAATATCAGTATATTATCTATTATCTAATATCTATGCATTTTACGTTTTAATATATCACTGTCATCACAAGTTGCTGACATACTTATTTAATTTATCATAACATCACTTGTCATTGTGTAATGACACAATAATAGAATTTCATATTACAGTAGAACCTCGATTATCCGAACTAATTGGGACCGCACCTAGTTCGGATACTGGAAATATAAAATAAAAATTTTTCATAATATTATGTATTAATTATATTTTTTTGACAAAATTATCAATTTTAATTTGATGATGAGCTGCAACTCGCTTTTCTGCAGCCAAGTCGCGCAAACGTTTAAGAAGAAGTAATTGTGTTTGACAACATTCGGCATGTTTTTCAAACCATTTAAGACCAGTTTCTAATGCAGTAAACGCTTCAGCAGATGTTGGTCTTTTACGAATACAATATTACTTACGAATACAACTTTCTGGAATATCTCCAGATTTGATTATAATAATGAAAAAAACTATGGAAAAATTCTAATCTTCTCATTAAATCTATCTTTGACATGATGAGAGATTAATATTACTTTCTAAGCTCTGATATAAGGTACATTCACAATATTTTAAAATGTGTAGGTATTGACAAAGTAAAACTTTAAAAATCGTTACTGTCATTATTTTTTTTACTAATGATACTCATTTTTTACCGGAATTCTCAGATTACCAACTCATTTGAGTATTCAAAAAATATGTCTGCGTTATGTGGTTATGAAAAAAAATATAGTGTTTTCGTAAAATATTTAATTTCTAAAATAGGTTCAGTGAGGAAAACACTTATATAACTATAATATAATGACCATTACAGGTAACTTTTTAGTTAAATAATCAAATATAATTTATTCTTGTATATTGTTGTTTAAACATTTAATATTTGCATTTAGTACATCCAAACATGTAATCACGGATAAAATTACAGAAGGGATTCTATCCATTGCCACTACTAGCCATTATGGAGACTACATTTGTAAAGTAATTAACGGACTTAGAACTGCTGAAACTGTCATTCGGCTGGTTCCACCTTCCATTTCATATTATCCCATTCCAGATGACCTTCAAACAATTTCATTTGATTGAATTCAGCTAATTTATGGTAAATTATTATTTTAAAGTGTTTATAGTATGTGTTTTGTTTGTGTCATTAAACATAAGTGAATTTTAAAGATTTTGTTTTGTAATTTACAAATTGATTACATTTTACAGTGTTCATTGAAAAGTTAAACATATTTTACTAATCCTCTATACCTGTTACTAATTTGGGTAAATATAGCAACATGTATGTTTTTTAGAAATTTATATGGTTAGCTCCGTTTAAAATTTTAGAGAGTCCAAACGCCCATATTAATATAAATGAGCAAAAAAAAAATCCTCAAATATTTAATCTAACTTATGATAGATAATATGGTCTTTGTGTCCCACTCCAAGAACGTGACTCCTCTGGTCCATCCAATACGGGTATTAGATAACCCCTAATTAAGTAGGTATATTTTTAATATTATTTTATTTATTTTATAGAAGCATCAAAATTATTTCAGTACTTACCTATTAATTAAGATTTTGATTGCACTAATAATTTAACATATATTTTCAGTCTGTAAAAAATAATTTATAACTAATATATAATGTATTTTACATTGAGTTTTTAATATGTATTTCATTTCTTTTACTAAAGATATTGTCTATCCAATATAATATTTGACTGTCATGTAAAATTAAATTGTATATAATTAACTGTATCATAATTAAATAATATTAAGTAGATTCCTATGAAATGGTAGTAAAGTGTAAAATAATTTAAAAAATATATGAATTAATACACCGATCCATTAATTCTACATACCTACAATAATTTGTTTTTATTTGATTAAAAAATAAGAAAATTGGATGCAATTTTAGAGATAAAAATGTCTGTATAATATTATTATAATTTTTAATTTATAAATAATCAAATTAAACCAATTTTCAAAAAGGAATACTTAGAGAAGGGAAAATTATTATTTTTAAATTTGTAAGTACAAATTGATATGCAATAATATTTTCACAATTTTAGCACTACCAGCAATGGTGGTATTGGTTGAAGCTAAAATGTATATCAGTGGCATTTTCAGGAATTTTCAATGTGGGGGGGATTCGGGTTATATGCAGCCACATTTATAGGTAATATAATGTATACCTGTAAGCAAGGATAAACCATTGCTTAAGAAAAAATGACAGCGGAGTTTGGTTGTTAGTGATGCTTTGTCAACAATATATATTATATATTTCATTTTATAGTAAAATATATGCACAAGGAAAAAAATAAAAATAATAAACATCTTTATAAAACCATAAGCTTCTTCTTTCCACTCAGAATCTAAAATTTGATAAATTTTAGAGCAAATATCAAACGCTTTTGATGAAAGAATACATAAATATTTAATGTTATCAAATTTATAATTATACTAATTGTAGATACTTAAAATAATAGCACAAGTTCCAGTCATTATATAAATTATTTAATTGATTATTAATTTTGTGGAAAATTCCAAAATAATTATGTTATGAAGGGGGGGGGGGTGTTCATTAATCGGTATAAAAATCTACACTAAAACAAATCCTCCAAGGACGAAACATAGAAAATAAATCACCAATTTTTTGTTTTATGGGGTATGGGATAAATACAATTGTTACTAGGTACCTATTGAAAAAAACATATCAATTGTTTCTGTTATTTATTGAAGTTCATCATACACTGATGAGCTAGAAAAACAAATTAACGAAATATTGTACAATTACAATTTAAAAAAATAAAATTTTAAACCATTGTTACCTAGCAATGGTTAACTACGCAAAATTGTAGAAATAAGGTTTGACTGTTTTTAATTTTGAAAATATTTTTGAATCCTTTATAGTAATTATACACATTTAGTTGTTTTTCGTAGGTATTTTTTTTTTTTTTTGGTAAGTACTCTGTGGATAAAATTGTTAGACTAAACAAAAATATTTGAAAATTTAACAGGTTCATTAAGTCTTACTTAGTGGTCTTAAAAAATATATATATTGTAATGTAGTAATTTTTTTTTATAAAGGAATTTTGTAATCAAAATATATGTTGATTGCATAAAAAACATTGTTTAAAAGATAAAAAGAATAATATGTTTATTTACTATGTTCCAGAATGTACAAATAGAAGAAAGCCCCTTTAATGAGACCCAAAACCACCTATTACAAAAATAAAATCGAACCTAGCAGTGAAAAAGATACCATAACATAACCAGAGAGGTATTATCATTTATATGATTTAAGAAAATTTTAATGATAAGTTTGACATTTTTATTACAGGAATAAAGAAAAAATGTACATAGATTTTAATTTGTGCCTAAATGCCGAAGATGTAATAATATAAAGAAAGATAGAACATTGGTTTCTTGGGAATAGTGGACAATCAAAGTATTTTGGACAATTGATAAATCATAAATCTATGAAGCAGTTTATAAGTCCACAGAATATTTATAAATGTCCTTATGATTAACTTAGTAAGATTGAACTCCTTCGCTATTATTTATAAATCTTCCTCCATATAATAATTTTAAGAACATTCATCTGGATTTGTGCCATTTTTTCAACAATGCTTTTTTCATAGGGATATTAAACTACTGAATCATATTCCATTAATGTTCTACAATTTTATGACACATTTTTCCTGAATTACAAAAATGAATACAGTGTACTCCCGATTATCCGTGGAATAGGATGGCAGGATACCCACGGATAAACGAATTATACCGTGGATATCGCATAATCGACTATTGCAGCCCAATTTAACTGATAATGATGTACAATGTACATTCGAGGGTCTAGTATTAAAGGAACATAAAATAATGTGTATTAATAAAGCGTATTTTATCGAGTTATTGACTATGGCAAATTCACAACCCAATTAAACCTATAATGATTTATAATGGAAAGATACAATACGTATATATTTTTTTGTATACATATAGGTATGTAGACGATTCCGTGGAAGACAGCGGATAATCCGCAACGCGGATAATCGGGAGTACACTGTAAATATCATTTTCATCCATTTTTACAATGAAAATGTAAAATGCCAAAATTAACAATAATGAGAGCTTCTAAAGATAATGTTTAAAGAGTTAAAAAGATAATATTGAAAGCAAGGATTTGGGTAACATTAAGGAGTTACCTGGAATTCAGGATCCTTAGTTTCGAAAACAGTCAGTGACAAACTGAACATTCTTAAAACAATACAACTCTATAGGTTTATTTAACACATAACATTTATTAACTGACTTGAGGGAAAAAAAAATACACATAATAGCAGCAATGTAGAAGAGTGTAGATTAACAGAGGTTCCATCCCACTATCCAGTGGCTACCATAGCTAGCAATATGTTTATTTACAGAATATTTACTATGTTTCAGAGTGTACAAAATGTGGACACATGTTTATTTGATTCATATATACAGATCAAAAGAGAACCAATCGGTGATAGTGAAAATGAAAAAAATGAACAATGTATGGAGTATTGGTGATATAACACTTTAAAGTGTTTTCCTGTCCACACCAGAGGGGTTATGCAATATGAATTTTTCAAAATTATTTCGAATGTTTTCCAAGATTATTATGGATTAATTAATTCTTAATTTACTCTTGTAATTTGTATATAAAATAAACAATTTATTACTTTTACATTTTGATAGTAATTTTGGTTTTTGTTGTTTTTCGGTTCAAATCTATTATAGAGACCTGTAGTTTTCAAAAAATACTTATATTGGACTTCTTTAGGTACAGTAGTATTTTCAAAACATTTGAACTATTTTTAGGTCATTTGTAGGTATTTGATTATAAAGTGAAGGACAGTCAAATAATAAATGAAAGATGTCACAGACGCTTTCGGTTAAGTGTAGTGTACAAAAGGGAGAATTATTTAACCCAAGTTTATATGCATGATCAGGAAGAAGCGAATGGCCCACACAAAGGCGGTTAAAACGGACTATGGTAGACCTAGGTAGATCTAAATGAAAAAACCAAGTTTTTTTTATTAGAGATGGAGGGGGCAATAGATTTATATTTGGAAGCAAAGTGAGCCAGCAAGTTATTCCAGTAGTTGGATCAAAGACAGGTAATGTGACAGCGAAGTAAAGGAGTAAAATCGGTCCAAGGTAATTTAGCAAGAGGAGGAAGAATAGTATTGGAAGTAGATTTGGCGAGTCCGTTGGCCTTTTCATTACTGTGTATACTGACGTGTCCAGAGATCCATATAATTTGAATTAGGCGATTAGACTGATTTAGGAAATAAAGATATGATTTAATTTGAAAGACTAGTGGTAAAAGTTTAGAATTAAATGGATTGGATATAAGAGATTGTAAGCAGGGCATACAAGATACATTATAATTATATATTATACAGAAAACAGGTTGTAGGTATGTTTATTATTATTATCACACTTAATTTAAAATAATTTATGATTGAATAAAGAAAAAAAAAAAGTTCTTAAATATTAACATTTAGATATAGGGGTTTTAATAATTCTAAAACCTATAATTTATAACAGGTATAATTACAGGTTATAATGTGTATTTTATTTTTTTGTAACTGTAAACCACTTTTCTATCAGAAAAATTGCTCCAATTGAAAAATAACATAAAATCGATTTTGTTCCTTATAATATTTATGTTATATGTGGTTATAATATTTAATCACTGAATAAGGAAGTAATTTTTAGATATCTCAAGTAGTTTTCATAATAATTAGAAAACACCAAAAAACATGACAAATTTGTTTTTTTTTTAATAATGGCCCAATGACTTCATTATTTAAAATTGTTAAGATTATATTGTATTTTACCAGAAATCTTTGTTCAAATTTTAAAAATAGTACATTTTTTTAAAAATGTCTGATTTTCCAAAGTTTTCCAATTAATTACAAAAAACTGGAAATAAAATATATAAAACACAGAAAAGTATAAGGCAATTTCGGTTTTTGTTGTTTTTCGGTTCAAAATTATTTTAGAGATATGTAGATTTCAGAGATACCTTTTTTTTTCTTTAATTAGGTGCAGTAAATTTTTCTAATTATTTTGACTATTTTTAGGCTATTTGATACTTTTGTGTTTTCATATGTATTTTTTATTAAAATTATATGATAAGAGAACTGCTTGAAAATTTTGATGAAAACCCTAATAATTACGACATTTCAAAATATGTCCTACCGAACTTCGCTCCAAATCATTAGCAATAGTAAGGTTGCATTCGTTATATTGTTACGTTCAGATATACATTAAATTCCCCCTCTCTACATTGTAATATCTACAGAGATAATAAAGATAACCAAATTTTTTTTTTTTTTATATTAGTCACAGATAATGGCTACAAATATTGTATATTGAAATTAATTTCTTATGCTTTAAAAAATAACTATTTATTTTATTATGTTTGAAAAATGTATATTGTATAGTTTATTTTTCTGAAAATGTTCAGAGAAAAGTACCTATAATTATACAGCAGGCTGTAATCGCATTCTCTAATTGATTATTATTGTTACAATTAATCTAGCATATATACTTCTTTTCTCTGAACTTTATAAAACTATTAAACATTAAAAATTCAATTAAAATAAAAAGTTGATACATCAAAATTTTCTGAAGAATAAACTCTATAAAAAGACAATCTTCAAATTTTTTAAAAATAATAAAAATAATTTTTATTATCTCTGGAGATATTACAATGAGTATATCTACGAGGGACTCACATATAGGCTATAATTATATTAAATAGCTAAGTGAATACTTAGCCAGTAGGTACTTAGGTATATTATAGTTATAAATTTAAAAATTCTACTTTCGGTTTACATGTCTTTTACTTTTGATTCAACTTAATATAGTATTATAATGGGTTAGTATACTTACCTTGAAAACAATTATTTGCTGTTGAATGTGAAATCAATACGAAGTAGGTGAAAAAATTCAACCTTTTTTTGTTTTGGATATTTAGTCAGTAATAATTTTAACTCTTCAAATCTTTTGAGTTTTGAGTCTCATTTTTTCTGCTCCACGTTTTATTTTTTTAGTTGGATTAATTTTATTAATATTATAATAAATAAATATTATATAATTTACGAATATACGATTTGCGAATTAAAGTTTAACCAAACTAACATAATAATAACGAATGAGTAGGTACGTTAAACTCACATAGCATACTGACAATTGACAGACGACGGTTTATGGTTATAAATGTATAATATATAAATGAAATACCAATTGGAAACTGGAAGATGAAACGATAACGTTATCCATAATAATAAATTGAATATTAAAACTTTTTTTAACGTAATTATAATAATACGATGACACTTTAGCTATAATGCGGACGCCCCGTTATCCAGTATTATTATTATGCCTGGTTTACACGCTACGTAGTACTTGTCATTAGTACTTGTCACTGTCATCATCTATCGGTCACACACACAACTGATTTGTGCATAGTATTAGTTAATAGTAAATAATAAATAAGTGATAACATAAAGTGATATCTATTTTTTTCTTTTCTTGGTAATAGGTTGATTTTAAATTTCGCATTTTATATTTTACTTCTCACTTTAAAACCTGGTATAACCATTCCGTCCACAATTTTTTGATAACATGCTTCCCGCATTTGTTTATTTTTGTATGATACATATTTAGGATTCCAGTGGCATTCATGTTTCTTTTAATCATGAATAAATTTGATAGTTGTTTCTGTATTCCACTTTTCTGACATTTTAAATTCTATATTAAAAACTTAATAAACAAAAATAAACTGCAGAACGGCACGTGATAAAACAAATATTCTCTTATCACTTCAACTAAGCACTAATACTATCACACACGTTGCGAGTGCCACCGCGAGTAGTCATGGAGGAGGTAGCTACTTGTCATTAGTAAATAGAACTGGATTCTATTCACTAACACTCCCGGTTTTACTAATACTAATCACTTTTTTTACTGTTTACACGCCTTGTGCGAGCGCGAGTGAAAAGTACTACGCAGCGTCTAAACCAGGCATTATTCTAACAAATTCATCATACTCAGTAAATAGTTTATAGCATGAATAATTATTATACTCGAGTCGTTTATTGTTTACAATACTGTGATATCAAGACATTGTAAATTAGTTTGGGTAACACGGTCCATGAATCACGATATTCCATAACATATTATAACGGGTCGCTATAACTGCTACGAAAGTTTTCATTGAACATATTACTCCGTATTTAAACTCTTCCGAGTACAATTATTATTACGAATGTATATAGAAAATTAAGTTTAAAGTTTGAATAACTTAAATAAAAACTGCTATGAAAGGCCATAACAATAAATTGGTTGACGTCACCTCGTTATGGTACCAACCTTAGATCATAATATACCATTCCTATTGATAATATTTTCATCATTAATCACGAATTAAGATACATCTTTAAAATAATACTGTGGCGNGCTCGTGGCGGACGTCGGCCACGCCCCTCGCCGCCGCTGTAACGGTTTTTCGACACAGCTCCGCTCGACTCGACCGTTCCGCTCGCGCACTTCGCACCGACGCCGTTTTCGATACATTGTTTTCCGACTCCGAATAATTATTATGTATAATTGTTTTTCTTTACTAATGTTGTTTTAATTGTTGCGTGCTCGCCTTTTCCTCCGTCAAAAACCGTCAGCTGGCGATCACTTGTATTATATCTTTATGTTGTAAATAAACGTTTCTTTTTACCTTATCATAAACCTTGTGTCTTGGTGTAACCCGCCAAAATACTTATTAATTAACTCCAATAAGATAGGTATATATCAATCCGTGTCGTTAATATTGGTAGTCGTCCTCCTTTGAATATTGTCTAATAGGTTTTTCAAATTTATCTTTTTACTTATTCTTTATAATAATTATGATATTGTTTTGTGATTGTTGTTTGTTTTGTGTTTAATTTTGATGATTATTTTGCAAAATTATAACTTGTAATAAAATTTATAAAACTTAAGTAAATAAGTTCAAAATTTACCCCTATCAAAAAACAAAAAAGGGTGAGAGATGCATACTAATTGCTGAAATATAATTGAGTACTGTGGAAAAAAGATTTAAACAAAGTTCTTCCAGTGACTTAGGTACCATAATATTTTCAATTGCCTCGTTTTGATTAAATATGCTTGTATATAGAAACAATTTAAACGTAAAAAAAGTTTAGTTGCTTATAACTTCTATATTAGTGGTTGGATTTCTAATCACAAGTGTAGTGTAGATTATGGTTGATTAGTTTTAATAGTTACTGAAGTAAGTTTAAATAAAAGCATTTAGTTCAATGTTGGAAAAATTTTTTAAAAAGTACCTAAGTACCTATTTAGGTAAACAAAATAGCCTAGGAAAAAATTTAAGTGACAATAACAATTCTTTTCTTGATTTTATAGTTCATAATAATAAATAGTGTAAAATATATATTAGATTATAAGTATCATAATA
>CABPRJ010002452.1:0-46307 GCA_902439185.1 Cinara cedri | reverse complement strand
TTTATGAGTTAAATTATGTATATTTAGAAGATCCTTTCTTGCAAATGACTTCTTACAAAAATTACATTCATACGGCTTTTCTCCTGTATGAACTCTTTCATGGTTCTTTAAAGTGTTTTTAACAGTAAATGTTTTCTTACAAATATCACATTTATAAGGTTTTTCTTCCAAGTGAGTTAATTTATGTACATTTAAATGGTCCTTTCTTGCAAATGACTTCTTACAAAAATTACATTCATACGGCTTTTCTCCTGTATGAATTCTTTCATGGTTCTTTAAAGTGTTTTTAACAGTAAATGTTTTCTTACAAATATCACATTTATAAGATTTATTTTCTTTATGAGTTAAATTATGTATATTTAGAAGATCCTTTCTTGAAAATGACTTCTTACAAAAATTACATTCATAAGGCTTTTCTCCTGTATGAATTCTTTCATGGACCTTTAAAGTGGTTTCATTGATAAATGTCTTCTTACATATGCCACATACAGAGAGCTTTTCCTCTGTATGAGTTGTCTCATGGACATTTAAAATGGTTTTAAGAGAAAATGTCTTTGTACACATACTACATTTACAGGGCTTTCCCTTATGTGTTTCTATATGGTTCTTTGAAGTGGATAACTGAGTAAATGTCTTTTCGCGCTCTTTAGATTCATAAAGTTTATCTCCCGAATGAGTTTTCTTATGTTTGTCTAAATTTTGTTTTAAAGAATATGTCTTCTCACAGATGTTACATTTCTGAAGTCTTACATCACTATGAACTTTCAAGTGGTTTTTTATATGCGATTTTGAAAAAAATAAGTTACTACAGTAAGAGCATTCAAAATATTTTTCTTCAAATTGTAATTCTTGATTCAAAAAAGATTTTATTGGATCAGTTTCAATAACAATCTCACTCTCATAAACGAAACCATCAATGACGTCTACCTCTTTTTTAACATGGATATTTATTTCTTCATCTACCTGTTTAGAGTTATATACAAATCTGAAAAATATATTAATTATAATAATCATTACCATTATAAAAAACAAATACAAAGATTGTACAACACAGTACAATAAAATGTGTTCTAAAAATACCTATATTAGAAGTAATATAGATATATCACTCATATTATCAAAACCATATCTGGGATTGAAACTTACTTTAAATATGACAGATGTAATAATTCTACTCTTTTATCATATTGGTTTAAAGACTTAATAATTTAAAAAAATGTAATACATTAATTGAAATCATTAATTCATTAAATTATTTATAATAACAAGATTGTGCCTACACATCAATATAATTACAAATTAGGCAGAAAATATATATTTGGTTCTAAGAGGAGAAAAGTGTTGGCTGGTTTAAAATATGAAAAATATTAAGAACAACAGAAGGACGGGGTTATAATTGACAATAGACATAAGGCAAATAATTGGTTCATTGAATTTGTAATTAGTAGAGCAGAAAGGAAGTGAACATTCTTTAAATGACGAGGTAATACGAGAAGAAATATAAAAGTATAGAAAGTAAGAACAGACAATCAATTTTGTTGGAGAGGAGTTTCTACAGGAGAGTAATTGGCAGAACATCTATGGTCAGTTAAGCTTACTAAATTAAGTAAATAATCTTTAGAAGAACATATTTTGTGTATAATAAATATGAGAAATGTAACAAATTTGTGTTTAATTAATCAACCGATTCAAAGATGGTTTATGTTATTAATGTGGTACAACACCGTTTGTGTTAATAGTAATTGTTAAGTCAATATTTGCCTATAAAATCGATTTAATATCAGTGCTAACTGTGTTGTAGGTGAGAAATTGGGAAGGTAAGTTACATAAAGTGATTTAATTTATATCTCTAAGAAATGATCAAATATTGTTAACAATTTTATTTATACATAATTTGAAAGGCTGTAATATTTAATTTATTTTAAAAAATTGCTACCTACATTACACTTGAGTTTAATTTTTGTTGATCATTAAGTGCAACCTAGGAGGAGCCTCGGGTTAAATTTTCAAGCATTTTTGTTAGATCACACAATTATATTCACAAAGGACCTATCAAATAAGAATTATGTCAAAAATTAAAGAATTATAAAATGCCAGTAAAAAGGTAAAAATATTTTCTATCAAAATGTAATTTCTCTACAATTGTTTTAAACTGAATTAGCCCAAAAAATAAAAATAAAAATATTACTGACTTTTCTATTGTATTTCGGAAACCCCTTGAACAATTATAAAATGACCTCTAGTACACTAGATTTTTCAATTGAAGCAAGTTTTCTGTTATCAAAGTTGTTTACAGACAAAAACAAACACTTAGTGAAACTAATAGGTCCTTTGTTATGTTCTAAAATTATAGTTACACTTGTAAAAGACGGTAAGTAAAACATTAAATTAAATAAAACTCACCCTAGTTGCTTTGATTTATCTTCATAACAAGGATTATAAGATGTTGCGCCTTCAACCATTTCTTTTTTAATTGACCTGAAAGTGAAAGAAATAAACCAATGCATCTGTTAGAAAATGTTTAAATTTATTTATAACTTGTATAAAAATATAAAAATGAATAAATGGTTCATGTTTATATAGTCCTATAATAGTATATTTCTAGAATGAATGTGTTCTGATTTTTAATTATAACCAAATAATATAAAGTAATAACAATTAACAACAAAATCAAAAGGAAATATTATACAGTCATACAATCGTATAGAAAACAAAAATCATTTCTTTGGAAAAAGTCTTGTGAATTTTCCAAAATTTGTTCAAATTATGTACCATCAAACAAAACAAAATGTTTTCTTTGATCCACTCAGAATAAAAAAAAAAGACACATAGTTTTGAACGAGAAGTTAGTATGGAAAGAAATGGATGATAATTTAATTTATATTTGTACACATTGACTTAATCGTGAATAACTAGATTTAAAATGTAAAACCATGAAATCATTGCGCTGTCTTTTTATCTATATGGCTTTTCTCAATTATTATGAAAACCTTTTGGAAAATCCACGGTACAATAATCAAATAAAATGTATGACTTTTAATGAAGTTTTCTGAATATGCTAGTGTTTACAGAAAATACTCTAAACATCATTATACAATTTTTAAATGCGGAAACTTTGATAAATTTTCAATATCTGTTGACGGTTCCTATTTTATGTTTAAGAGATAGGATATGGTAAAGTGGGGGTATTTTTTGTTGGTGGGTGAGTAGAAAATAAAATTGGATGATTTGTTTTACATAATAATATTATTATTGTTATTGTTTTATGTTACTCACTTTGAATTAGGAAGAGAATTTGCTAAGTTTTTATTAACGCTCATGATAAACGTGTAGACTTTAGTTATTGTTGTTAAATACTGTGAACAAAATTAATTAATTATTCAAGATTAAAATAGGTAGGTATTTAAATAAATCATAACAAAAGTTGTCCTTAAAAAAGTGTAATAGGTTAAAAAATGTCATCAGTAATGTGCAGTAAGAATAATGACAGGCAAAAACAAATTAAAGTAATAACTCAAAAAAGGACAATCGAATAAGATAACAAAGCAATATATGTAGGTTTCCTTTTTGGTGATAATAAGTGGCATCATTTCAGTTTTTTATATGGGTGTAACATTTTTGACTGACCCATAATAAAACTAAAAAAAAAAAAAAAAAAAGGCCTCAGTAAATAATTTGTCATAATAACATTTTCATTTCTATACAAATACCCTTTGTGCATAATTTAATACTTACTAAAATACACATAAATAACACATTTTTTTCAAAGAACAACAATGACCAAAACAATTATATATATGCAGAGGGATACCTAAATATATTACCTATTAGCTACAATATGAAGGCATAGTTTAAGGGTAATTTTACCCCAATGTAATTTATTGAGTATAAATGTATCACAAATCATGTTAGCGAGCTTACTGCTTGAAATTACTCCATGTCAGCCTGTATCTGGCCTTCTGATGACAAGTAGGGCAAATACCACCCCTGCCGCCTTTCAAATGTTGCCACTGGTAAAGGTTTTAGACAGTGTTCTCGACGGAGTGATCGTTGAAAGGATTTCTCGAGTGGTTTAAACAATAAGAAATAAAGCTATTTATTATAATCTTTGACAAACGTAAAATCGGTGCTGATGCAATATAATCGGCTGATAATTATTTTGTATGGTCTGCAACCAACGTGGAAGCGAGAACGATGTCGCTAAACCCGCCAACCGGCGTGTGAATATTTATATTTTCATGCGTATTGCAATGTTTTAATAATTACATAGAAATATAATAAAAATCTCGCTCAAATAATATAATATATCCAGTTATGGTTATTAAATCAAATACTTTTTATCGCTCCATACCATGTACACGGTCGTATCTGAATTTTTTAAGCTACGGTTGAAAAATGCATACCTACACGTATAACATATTAACATTACACGAATCACATAAAAGAAAAATTGATTCTTTTCAATTCATACCTAAAATATTTTGGCCGTTAAAATCCTTTGACAAATGCGTTCAAAATGTGGAAATCCTAACAGTATCTATAATATCAAACATTAATAATGATCAATAACAGAATAAATAACAAACTTTTATATTAATTAAATCGTTTTATAATATTATTATCAAACAGTATTTAACAAGACTTTGACGAACCGCAATCGGTGGGAGTGGGGGCTATACAAATATAGATTAATATATACACGCAGATATAGATAACTGTTGTTTTTTTTTTATTTTCATGATTTGTGTAAATAAAATATTAATAATTCCTTTAATTGTTATAAGAAATATTTTTGAGTTCATGAATTATGATAAAATTTATCTGTGTACAACGGCGATAAAAATTGATAAAATACCATAGCCCTTAACCAATATGACGGAAAAGTGGCGTCGCCCGGCATGCTTGTGAATTTATAATAGTTAGCAATCGCCATTCTAGTTTATTTTCTATATCTGTGTGTATGAAGCCCGGTCCACACTAAGGCAACATAGAACGCCGTATAAGTTGTCCAAAATTTCCTTGTGTTCCGTAACACGTGAAAAGAAATTAGAAACATAGCGTACACATTTAGGCAACAAAACCACAGCAACGTTGATAAACACCGAGTCCACACCGATAGACTTGTAAGTCCATGTTACCCATTTAACCAATTTATTATATCGTTTTGCGGTAACACGTATGGCTTTCAATCGAAACATGAAACAATGAGACATTTTTGTCGCTTGCAACAAATTATTGACGAAACATTTGGTGACTCCTGGAAATATATAGGAACTTTATGTTGTGTCAACATGCTTCGACCTAGAAAGTTGTTTTACGTTGTCTTAGTGTAGACCGGGCTTGAGTCACAGATATCTAAACTATACTGTAGTATTTTAGATATCCGTGGCGTAAGTCTATGTAGATGACAATCATAATGTACAAATATTAAATAATCAAAATTTTGACAGTACGATGTTAAACAGTTATCAATTTGTGTCTCGTAATACCGATGAGTGTTACAGAATGATGGCTTCAATCATGAACTAAAATAATATAATTATAGTTGTTTTAGTTCATAGTGTCAATATTTCATGAATGCGCGGTGAGTGTCTACATAATACATAGAGTAATATAGAGGTGGCGTTCCAAACAAAAATTGATTCCAAAATTTCAGACCCCTTTTTCAGTGACCATTTCAACAGTGCTAATTGCAATGCTCCTGTCTTTAAAATACAAATATTTGAATTGTTTTTACAAATCTTATATATTTTAATCATTTTTAGATTCTGAGTATAGCGAGGAATGCATTGGTTTATCACGATTCCGTTATTTAAAAATAAGTATCTACCACGTTTCTTAACACAAATATGGCTCTAATTGAAAAACAACAAAACCGCTTTTGTTGAATTTTTGATCTTGTTTTTTACGGTGCAGGTCGTATTTGATTATCGAAGCAGTTTTCATAATAATTGGTAAATAATGTAGGAATAACGTACAATTTCACACACATTTGTTCAATTTTGAATGGGATAAAATTGAGTCAAAAATAAAATAAGCAATAGAGTCATAAGGTCACAACATAATTCTCAAAAATCAAAAGAATAAATTATGATAAAACATACTGCACAACATAGTAGACATCAATGATTGTTGACGAACGATGGGTACAATAGCGGACAAATTGTCCATAATAGACTCCCTTTTTAACTCAATAACCGACTATTTGGTTTCAATTTTGTTATGCGGCCGTCATAGGAAACGCCGTCTCTATATTATTCAATGAAATAATATTATAAGTCTAATGGTACTTGATAAGGTACTCTATTATATTATACAATACCACGATTTACAAGCGACTGGTATAAAAAGTGATAACACAACGCGATAAAAACGGCACTCTATTCTTATTCGTGATTGGTTGAATTTCGCTCTCTATTTACTCGTGTAACAGGTAGCAACGCCGCCAAATACGATTCGTACGCCGTCTCATCAACCAAGCACATTACGTTGAAAGCGTACGTAGTGCCGGAGTAGTTTTGAAAATCTTAACTTACATCCGGTAGTCTCCCCGACGACGTTCCTCGGCGCCGTCGGATATAAATGTCATAAGTAAACAAAACTCGCTCAGCTATCATGGCCCTGAAGAACGATTTGATCGTGGCTATGGACAACAAGTCCGTTCGATTATATGAAGACGAATTCATGGTGATTATAGCGGACGTGTTCCCGAAGTCGAAGCACCATTATCTGGTCTTGCCCAAAGAACACATACAGGAGGTGAACAGTCTCAAAACGCACCATATACCAAAACTCATATACATGGAACTCAAGGGTCTGGAGTTCGTTGTGTACAGGACCATGCTGCCTGCTCGGTGTTTTCAGTAAGTTCATTCGGCGGAAGCCGTCCATAGCTACTAATAAAATTCTATATGTAGATTGTTGAACCCATGTTCGTTGTAGGGTCGGATACCATGCTTATCCGTCAATGAACAGACTGCATTTGCATATATTGAGCAAAGACTTCAATAGTGTTCACCTCAGGCATCCGTTCCAATGGAATTCATTTCATACTGAATTCTTCGTGCCAACATATAGTAATTATAGAACAATTATTCGTAAAACTGCTTTTAAATTAATCCTTAAATAAAGCCATAAACCCCATTCATTTTAGTATGTAATCACCTTCTAGTTTGCTTTATTTTCTAAACTTAAGCAATTTATTGTATTTGTTTTTTTTTTTTTTTTAATCGTTTGATTTCAATACACCGATAAACAATTACCGTTTACGCGTATTGTTATCTTTGAGTGTTTTAGATAAGTCTAATGAATACAAATCCAAAATGTTTTTCGATTTGTCTTGCTCGTAACTCATAAGTGTTATATAAAAATGTAAAAACTTATTAGGTACCACTAATTAAAATATTTTTTTTTTATATTTAAATATTTTTGTATCAGTACCCAACACTAACAGTTAGAAACATGACAAAATAGATTACATTTCTACTGATACAAGTGTATCATGCACTCCATTCCTAAGATCCCATCTATTATCATTTTTGGTATCTCATATTCTCATTGGTCATTCATATTACTGTTATTTTTACAATTTGTATGTTGTTTATCTTTTTATACGTACATTTATTATAATTTGAAACTATAATTTAGAACTGAAAACCATTATTTCAATATTGACTAATATTAAAAATTGGACTATATAATGATAAAAAATCAACTGACAAAATATTTTGCGCATACAATTTAAATAGTAACTATGGATACCAAATGAAAGTCAATCAATGTAAGAGAACAACTCAGTTGCATTTATCAAAAAATATTTCTTTATAATAGATGTTAAAGCGAAAATACAATTTTTGAATTTCTTACTGTACCTATTCTGAGATCTTAAATACTTGAGACCAAAGCAATTTAATTTATGATAAATTGATGATATTTATTATGCTTATATAAAGAAATTTTACATTTTCAGTGAAACAAAGAAACTTATTGTTTTACAATGATAGCACTTTTTCTGAAAGGAAATCTGACAGGAAAGGTACTATAAGGAAGTCATTTTTCGATTTTCCCAAGAGTTCTCAGCAAATTTGAAAAACTGATAGGAGGAAAATTGGTTCAACATTAAACAAATATTAAAGAAAATATATAATGCCTATTTAATTATTTTACTATAAAATGACATTTATATATATTGTTGACAAGGTATCACTATCGACTGAACTCCGTTAGAATCCTTTTTTCGTTAGCAATGGTTTATCATTGCTTACACGTATACATTAAATTATTCATTACAGTGGCTACACCCGTCTCCATTATCCTATATACAACAGTTTTTTTTTTTTATATTTTCATTAAAAAATATAGGCGTGTTTTGGCAAATAATTAACCTGGTTACTGTGAGCAAATACTTATAGATTATTTTATAGTTTTTGTATTTAGCCAGTACTTTTTTTTCTTTTACAGCATCTTAGTTATCAAGTAGATTTAATTATTTAATTAATCTATTTCATGTTTTATAATTATGTTAAAATATTTCTTAGATTATAATTTTTATTTTGTGTTGTATTTTTTCAAAATAATAAAGAAGATAATTATAATATAAATTTACATTTATTTATTTACACAATATTTATTAATAGATACAAATGTAATATTTATATGTACTTATAAATCAGTTAATTTAAAGATTCACTAAAAGAATAATTATAGATACAGTTGTAAACAGTCATAATAAGTATATTATGTTCATTTATCATCATATTATATTTAACTATCACAAAACTTATTTTTTTTAAAATTCCTATCTTACCATTTCGAACTTAATAATATTATGATCTTTATTTTCATTTACTTTATGTATATTTTCAATCAACACTTCAAGATAATCATCATTTAACTTAAAAAAAAAACATACATACATACTTCACACAATGGGCGGGCAGACTAGTGTGGGTAGGTGAGAAGTTGGGATAGTAAAGAGGAAATTTAATATATATCTTTACACAAAGATTAATCATTGCTAACGAAAAACGATTATAAACAAAGTTCAGTTTGATAATAATACATTTTGTAATTTATCCTGTAGTTTCCCATTTATTATGAAAACCCCTGGGAAAATTAGAAAATGACCTCCTTAATGTACCAGACCAATCTAATTTTCTTTCAAAATAAGTGCTACACTTGAAAATCAGAACAAAATTTCTGGTAAAAGAGTTATTATTAGAAAGAAGAAAATAAATATCATTGTAAAATAAAGTACAGCAAATGTCTCAATCTCCACTTAGTAAACCAAATTCATTAATTAGATGTATCATTTAATTATAAAAATTCTTTAAATATTCACTGTTCAATTATCGTAACTATTGCAGCATAGTGCTATTTCTATAAAGTATATACAATTAACCAAAATGTTAACTTTTAATTTATTTCTATGCTTATAAAAATAAATAAAATGTTTTAAAATTAAAATTTATATTTTAACATAAGTATGTCTTTTTGAGAATTTATCACCATTAATCAAAATCATATAACTAGGTTAATCACTAAAACACAGCTTATGTTTAAAATAAAAAAGTTAAATTTGATTTAAAACTGTATGCTGTAAATAAATAATCATAATTTTGATTTGTCTTTTTAGACTTCATTAAGTATTTTTTGTACACGATAATTAATTTGCCCTTGAAAAAACTATTTAATCAATTATATTATATTTATATAATTATAATACATACAAATTGTAAGTACTATAATTAATAGTTTATAGAATAGAGAATAAGTGTTGTAGAAATTAACATACTGAAGTGGATAAATGAAGTGATAAAAAAAGATAATATAAGGAATGAATACATAAGTGTGGCTTTGATGATGAATAAAATGGGAGAAAATAGATAAGATTTTAAGAGGAGAGAATAATTAGAAGCAAGGTGAATGAAGGTAATAAAAATAAACATAGGAGAGAAAACCAAAAAAGAGGTGGCTCGATTCGATTGAAAATGATATAAGGTTAGCTAGTTTATGCCAGAATTATGTGAAAGATTGGGTTTAAAAAATGATTTAGGATGGAGGTGGGCAACCTCAAATAGTTGAGTTAAAGCGGAGGAGAAGAAAAAGATATATTATATGAATAGATAATTGTCACCTCCTGAAGTTCTGTGACAAATATTTAAATGCAATTCAATTATTCAAAATTTTATTACAATTAAATTTAAGACTAATATTTCAAATTAATTAAAACAATCTTTTCACATTCAATGTAATGACTATTTACTTCCGTTGGTTTTATTATTGGTATGTGCTGTGTAAAAATAAAATACATATTACACCGATTTGTACATTACAGTGGTATTGTAACTCAAAATTGTATATTGTAATTTGTTTTGCAGAAGTCATTGTTGATTTACAAACATTGGGACATGTTAAATTGCCGCTGAACAAGAAATGTTTAAATCAACAGCTCCAATGCCATTGGTGCAAACATTATTTTAATGACATACAAAATTTAAAATTACACTTGACACTGTTTCACAGTCAATAACTTGGTATTTGATAATCGATTGCCCGTTTAACAATTTCCTGTATTATTTTTCATTTTTTTAAAACATTGTTATACTTTATATTTTATTAATTATAATTATTTTAATTAAAATTTGAACAACTTTTTTACATGTACAAAATAAATAATACATTCTCTTTGGAACAAAAATTGTATTCTATATAAATGTATAACTGAAACAAATATATGCTACTTACAATGAATGCAAATAGAAAAAAAAAAATTATATAAACAGCACATTGTTTGACTCAAGAGTCTAGGGGCTATTGTACTTTCGCCTAAATATTTTGACATAAATATTATGTACTTGTGAAATATTCTTTCAGGTCCTTTTCACAATTTTCATATGCTAAACCCAATCCAAAACCGGAACCCATAATCAGCGGCCATTTCCTACCTATATAAAATAAAATACCATGATCAATAACATACATTATCAAATTAAATCTAGAACAGTTTTCGACTTAGTTATTTTTTAAAACAGTGTAAAATATAATAAAATAAATTCATGTATTTTTTTTAACTTCTATTAATAATATATTTTTTTTGTTGGTATTTGTTTAGTATATGACTTATTTATTAAATATCGAGTTTAGTATGTGACCTACCTGTATTACTGGGTTCAATATATAACCAACATACTATATGAGTGCTTACAAATTTTTTATAATTTTATAAAATAATATACAGCGGGTTTTTAATTTGTACACATATGTCACTTTACTAAATTAACAATAATTGTCAATACGAGTTTTGCTGTTGGTTCATCGTATATTTAACAAAATATTAACAACAGTTTTAGATTTTTATAAAAATTATGTAAAAATTAGTTATAAGTATTATGGTAATACTAAGATGTACATACAAACAGAATAATTAGCCACTCGTGAAATTTTCACTATAAGATGTATCACTAAAGTATGTCAGCGGTATCAATACAAAAAACAAATGAATTTTTTTAAATATCTTAATCTTAATGTACGATGTAACTCAAAACTAAGTTTGGGACAAATAGATACTAGAATTTACCCATTTAGTCATTAAAACTGTTTGCATTGTAATGGGTAGAGTTCAATAAACTTATAAGAAACATTAATTCCGATAATCGAAAAATAATACTGCATAGTTTTATAGTAATATCTGACAAATGGAGAGCTTATTCTTGTTTAAAAGATTAAGACACATTATAAACAGTGAATCATTTTGTTAACCCAACAACAGGGACTCACACATATGTTCAAGGGTTGTATTAAAATCATAATAGGTACAATAAATGCATAGAACAGCTGATATTTTGCCAAATCTTTTAACTAAGCTATAGTATTGATCTATTAACAAACAAGATCAATTTTGTTTACATTATTTTTGTGGTGTACAAAAACTGTATGGCTAATTATAATTTGTTTTATGAATAAATAAATTTGGTTTTAATGCTTTTTTTATTATTAAAAATGTGGGTAGATAACGTAGGTCATATACTTAATACCGGTTGTTTTTTTTAATAATGGATACAATGATACACGTAATAGCTTATTTCACTCAAATTAAAATTAGATTACTTTAAAAATTGAACACGAAAATTATTAAAAAAAATATGTCATAATAATTTAATTTGTAGTATTAACAACAAAAAACTTACGTTTGAAAAATAACAGGGAAGCAACTGCGCCTACACTTAAGCCACCGCCTGAAAGAAATAAACAATTTTAATTATACCAGAACTAATTCTTACAAGCGATAAAATTGTAAATTATTTTTACAACTTTATATTATTCATAAATCATTGCGGAAAGAATATTGATATAATAATTTCTTCTCCCTTCGCCTTCATTCCAAATATTTGGGGTTAGTCTATGAATATAATATAGCACCAATCAATTTGTAAGCAGACCACTTGTCAACATCATGGTATATTTGTATTTTTGTAGATGTAAAAGGTTTAAAACAAATATATCAAATAACTTAAGTCATCATATTATGATTAAACTACTACTTGAACGGTGTACTAGTAATTGTTTATACTGAGCTATATTGAGAAACGTGTTGATTTCAAAAAGAACTCATAGGCTATGGCAACAATGTAAAGAATCAAGTTGATTAAAATTAGCTTTCAAAGACATTAATGACCAAAGCTGGGTGAACATCTTTGGTGTGACTTCCAAAGTCGGTTTTAATACTCTTAGAGGTCGAACTTATAAAGTATATGACTTACCGAATTTGAGAAGTGAATCATATAGGCATCGATCGACTCGAATACTGATCTCGTCTTCTTTATACACCTTGGTCATTTTTTAGGATCGTGATTTGTCGAGGTACTAAGCACAAAATTAACGGTCAGGTGTGAACGGTTAAAACAAAAATTACATTTATGGAGAAAAAACTGGGCTGACAAAAAAAAAATAAATTTAATAAATTGATAACAGAACTATCATTTTCCGAAATTCTTTTGACCCGGTTGCCGGTATGATTGCGCTGATAACGACGAGACATTACGTCATAGTGGCTACACTGCATAAATTTGTAGTGTCCTTCATAAAACCCAGTTCATACGATCAAATAATTGGCATACCTACGTCAAACTTCATTTGACAATTTTGTCAAATATTGGATTACTAGATTGATAATAAATTTTTATCATCGTTTATCCACGAATCATGATTATGAAATATAATTTACATATTTTATACAAAAACATTTATTACATTTTATTTGGTACCCACACAAAATTGTAGATAAAATCAAATTAGTTATCAATGACACCGAAGTATGCATTGCTAGATTGAACACTGAACAGATTGAAGTAGGTACCACTAAAAGCTGGCGGGATCAGAAATTATTTACATTTATGAATTTGGATTTTTGAGACAATCAATCATTATATTATTATATTTTATAGAAAGTGTACCTACGATGAACTCGTATTCAAAATTACAAGGACATTTCTTTAATTGTACGTAATACGCACACAACAATTTATTAGGATTGATACTTACGAAATACTAATGCATATTACATAGAAAGTTAAAGTAGGTACTTAGGTACTTATATAATATTACTTATTTTCTAACTTTGAACGTTTATTTTTAAGAATTTCCTTAGTTTTCATAATTTTTCACAATTGTTAATTCATGTTGTAGCTCTAATGTAGTTATGCACCTATGTAAAGTGTAAACTATAATATGTATATTATAATATCTATTATATATCATAGAGTAAAAATATATTAATGACTAATGATTAAGTACCACAATGTTAATGTAATTGTATCTGCATCGTGATTAATACATTGATGATACCATTGTACAACTTAAATGTGTGCGGGTTATATTTGACCAATCACTACAGAGTTTTACTTGGGGATAATTTGATCGTCTGAACCATTTTTTCAAACAAATTTTCAAAGTTTTCCGTTCGTCAAATATTAGAACACTGTAAACCGGGTTTCAAGACGTATTTTTTTTTTGATTTTTGAAAATGTATAAGAAATTTAAAACATAATTTACATTATAAGTACTAACATGTTACATTATTAAAATTATAGGTAATAAAATGAAAAAAAACTTCTGATCAAACGGAAAACGATTTTGAGATTTAATTAAAAACAATTATTTAATACATTTAAATTGAAAATAATGTGTAAATTTGTTAATTTTTAACTACAAAATGAATTAGAATTGTTTTTGTTATAGTATTTTTAGTAGCCACAGTTCTTATTATTCATATAAATCTGAAGTGTTAATCAAAATTACGAAATAATTTTCTGTATAAATCCAAAACAAATAAAATAGAATATTTTAAATAGCTCTGAAAAAAAAATTTAAATATTTAAAAATATTGAAAAATAATTGTAGACTTAAATTTTATAGTTTTTACTGAATATTTAAATAGGCATTTAAACTCGTATCAGCACTTTATATACAGAGTGATTTTTATATCATGAACCAGCAATTATCTCAGAGGATTTTAAGTGAATTTTATTTCTGTTTTTTCTTCTTTTTATGGAATTGTTTAAGCTTTATTTTCAAACCATTTTAAATTGTTTGCCCATACACCATGTACTTTAAATAAGTGCATACTTTTGATTTTCGAATAGGAACTCCTCTTTTTGAACACTGATTTGAATAAAGAATATTTTTATATAAATGATGTGCATTACAGATTTACCATTTATGAGTTTAAAGATTAAAGTTTAGAAAGGAGTAAAGAAGAGTCATAGATAGGTAATTTATTACCCTTCTCTACATCTCCGATCTAAACTTTAAACTGGTACTCATAAACGGTAAATCTGATATTAATGTTATGCATATATGCATTAATGTTATATTACAATTTTAAAAAAAATATTTCTATATAAATATAAATATATATTATTCAAATCTGTGTTTAAAGGCGGGGGTGGGTTCCTATTTGAAAATTAAAAGTAAGAAATTAATTAAGGTATATGGAGTAGGGATAAACAATTTAAAATTAAAAATTATTTTTCCCTTTAATTTTAAAAAAAAAAATTGTATTTTAAATAAAATGACATATAATACTCTAATCTAGATATAGGTATTAAATAACAAACTTCAAAATTATTAAAAATGCTTGTTAGTTTAAATTTAGTAAATTTATTAAACTACAAACAAAAGAATAAAATCGGTAATAATAATTATAATTTAATAAATTAGTAATACCTATACTAATACTATTCTATTAGCAGCCTTTTTAATTATTTAGGGAAGTACATAATTTGTCTATTATTTCATCAAGACATACTTCAACTTTTATTTTCAAACTCATGAACATAAAAGGTTTTAATTTATCATTGGAAAATAAGGACCTCAATCTAGTTTTGATTTTTTCAATATAGAAAAACCATGTTCACAACTAACTTGAGTGAATAATAATGGCAAAATAATTGTATAACATAAATAAACATTACTAAAATTTGATGAATGAATAACTAATGTGAATATGCATTCATTGCTCAATTTATATATAATTTGCCGTTTTAATTTTCAGAAACCGCACATTTAACGGACTTGTTGTTATAGTTTTCACCTTCGGAATCTTCAACTTCATCAGCTGTATAATTTGAAACTAAAAGAACAGATTCAGATAAATGATCATAATTCTGAGCAAAGTTTACTAATTAATTATGCAGTTCCACTACATCCAGGCAAATATATTTAATAAATCCTTCTAAAAAAGTACAATTTGTTTTTTTTTCAATGAAAATAAATTCTTTAGATCCAAAAACTACACGCCATAAATTAAATTTTTATTTTTAAAACATTGTTCATCTAAAATAAGTAACAAGTGCGATATTTAAACTGTTTTAAATACTTTTACTTCAATTTGTTTTTTTCGTTACTGAAACATTTTTCATTAACTTTCACTCCAGGCATTATTTTCTTACGTCTAACTTTTGAACTTCAACTTTGTAATTAACTGAAGTTTTGCAGTTTTACATTGATTCATTTTTTTAATAATATTTTTTTTTTTCATTTTTCAATTTCAAATTGCCTAGTATTAATTATATAAGTAAAAAAAAAAGTAACTATAAAACAGTATAAAAGTTTGAAAAATTAATAGTATAAAAAATACGTGTAACATGATCAGAGTAATATAACACAATTTTTTTTTTAAATTATTGTTGATGACTTGAGCTATAATATATGTATGTATATATAGGTACGCATTCAAAATTGCGTAATTTTTATTAATAACCTTTAAAAACGGAAAAAGAATGGAAAACTTGGGTTTATTATGTTAATATTACGATTGTTACTATAAATAGGGGAAGAGGGAAAAGATTTTTTTGTCATAATTCTATGTTAGCTAATATAAGAAGTGTAAATTCTGAAAAAAAAAATTTTGCTTAATTAGTTTAACTGAAAAAAATGAATTGATAATTTTAGTGTAAAAATTAGAATCATTCAATAGAAATGTAAACATTTCTAACCAAATTGCTTAATCTAATTTGATAATCAATTAATTGTCTCAAATTTTTAATTTATCTATAACATGTTTTGATAAAAAAAATCATCAATCAAATCTAAGGATTTTTGGTTTTTAAAAACCAATATTTATATTGGTTTCATCCCACTGTGCGGTGTATAACATTTCATGATTTTACATTTTTGTAACCTATATTTTCTACTATAGAAAATGCTTCAATCAAAAAATGACAGGAGACCTTTATTGTTGCATTTCGAATTTAGTTGCTCATAGAGAGTCATTTTTTGAATTTATGAGTAGTTTTCATAATAGTTGGGAAAAATAAAAAAATACTAAAAATGAAAACTGATAAATTTACAGCGCGCAGTGTTTTGAATCGTAAATTAGCTTATATAAATGAATTACCTCTTTCATTTTAACCATTTATTAAATAAATATTCATGTTTTTATGAAAAATATTGCTTCAATAAAAAAATAAAAACAGACCTTTCGTGCAGAATTTTTAATGTTTTTGATGAATAAGAAAGTAGCTTTTAAATTTTCCAAGTAGTTTTTATAATAATTAGGACAAACCAGAAAAAAACTTCCATGCCTCCAGTATCATTTTTCCTTACTCCCCTAGATTTACCATTTTATGATTAAGGTCTCCATATCCCATTTACACCTCATCTACAAATTACAATGACAGAAAATTAAAAAAAATGGATTATAACAAAAAAATAATTTTATATATTTCTATCATCCTATACTCTGTAGTAAACACACTGTATACGTAAAAGAAAATATTTTATAGTAAATTGTTTTATATTAGTAATGTTTGATAAATAACAATAATGTATAAATAGCACTGATAGTATGGTACCTATGAATTATTTCTATCGTCAATTTAAACATTGTCACTTCGGCGGAAATAAATAAGTATCTACTTACGTATAATGATAGACCAAGCACTCAACGGCGTTTTCCGTGGCCGATTGTCTGCCAGTTATATTACGTCACGTTTTCCGCTAGCCTCAAAATGTGGCGATCTGTCGTGGCTTTGACCGCTGCAGAAATGCTGATTTTTGATTATTTTAAAAAAGAAATAAATACAGGCAATGGAAAACGCCGGGTACATATCATAATTGTGCTTGCATACAATAATTATTGTTAAGTACAACAATTTTAAATTAATAATTTATACTTTATAATTACAATATAACACTGTTAAAGTACACTCATAAAGTCATAACTCAGGGTGCGGCAAAATACCCTCCCTATTTTTAAAGGTAAACAAAAAAAAGGTAATTTTACGTATTCAATTTTTTTTTTTACGTATTATATTTGTTATGCAATATTGGAAATTTTAATTTGTGTAGTTTTAAATACAATTTCAGTTAAGTGATGCCCTTTATTATCGATACATTGCTCCAAACAAAATTAATAGTTTTGCCTTTTTCAAACATTTATTTAGGTTTGTTTATGATGATTGCTGTAATAATTGATTTCTTCAATGCTTCCTGATTCATTGGACAATATATTATAACCTTGATATTTAATCCCTTTCTGCATGAATTAATTTTTTTTTTTCAAAAAAAACTATATGTACATATAGATTTGTAGTCAATATGATATAGATGAATACTTAAAAAATTGTTTATCCTAAAAAGTTCAGTTTAATGTATGCCACAAATGGTACACCAAAACTATATTAGTGTTATATTTGAACTTCTTATATTAAATTACTCAACAGTATTATATGCTATGTGAGCCATGGTCCTATCTTGTTAAAATCAAATATTCTATACATCGATTTTTTAAGCTCTCTGAGATCTAATATAAAAGAATTCTGTAGCATGCTGACATACTACTTAGAAAGACGGTAATTGCTTAATTTTCTTCATAGAATAAGTAAAGTCCAATAATCTTTATTCATGACACTGTGCATCATACTGTGACATGGTCACTATATGCAGAAGCCTCTAGTGTATTTATTGTGGGTTTTCATCACTCCAACATCGAAAATTGTATTCATTTACACAGCCAAAAAGATGAAAATTTAGTTTTTGTCAATAATTTCAAAATTATCAAAAACTACTAAATTCATATTTTTTTTGTAATTTTGAGGAACCATTAGTAATTGTAAACCACATTGTATTACACACATAATGAATATTTTATTATTCTGAAAAAAAAAATACAAAGCCAAAATGTTTGAATATAAAATCGAGTTTAGAGTTTATTAATACTTTAATCTTTGAATAAGTTATAATATAGTCATTAATTAATATTGATAAAATATATTTTTATTAAAAAGTTTTCAGTATTAAACTATAGAAATCGATAGCGAATAATATATAAATAAATTACCTACATACAAAAGTAACTAACTAAGCAATATTAAGTTAACTTAGTAAATATTATTTTTGTACTCAGATATTTAAATTCAAATTATTTTATTTAGGTACATGAGTTAGATACTTATTGTAAAGATATTAGGTAAGTATTTAATATTTTGTAATTTGACAATTAGATATTGAAGAATTATGTTACATAATATAATAGGTATCTATTTAGGTAGAGCTAGTAAAATGCAAATCGATTTGTGAGTATTTTTTCATTTAGTGATTAATTTTTATATGAATAATAATATTAAATATCTTAATTTCAATTAAAAATATATTTAAATTAAATAATTTTAAAAAATCGCAAACTTTCTTTCGACAGAAATTATTTTTTGTTTTAATATAAGTTATTTTTAAATTAAAATGAACAAATTAAAAAGAAATTAAAAATACCTATGTAACCTAATTTATAAGTTCAAAATATTATAGATATTCAATTAGTAGTTAAATATTGATAAAAATATGCACGGTAAACTTAGCAAAGCAAAATATTGAGTTTGAAAATAGCGTCAGTATAATCCATCTGGGGCAGTATCAATTTTAGTTCGGTACCTAAAAACATTATTTGTGTTGAATTAGACATTTATAATAACAATATATAAAATATAAATCATAAAATTAAACAATGTAATATTATTAAGTATCTGGCCGATAGTTGAGAACGGGTAACTGTTAAGGGCCACAAATAAATTGGGCGCAGTACATTGGGGTAGTGATGACAATTCCCAAGTAATGGACATTTTTACTGTGAATTATAATATAATAAATGTTTATAAATTACACAATTAAATTTTAGTCAAGTAGACCTAACAATGTATAGCCATAGTTTCATCCATAGTAAATGATCTAAGGTAAATTGTGATTGGACACACATATATAGATGATAAACTAGATTACTAACTCGTGATAATAGTTGACATTAAAATCAGCTATTTTTGTGTGAGTTATGGGCTATGGGTCTTATCACAACATGTTCACTAGAAATATTTTGAACTATTTTAAAATCAGATTCAATCACACTTTTTCATATAAGCATTGAGCAATTTAGAATACAAATGATAAAATAGTTTTTAGGTGTATTATTTAGTTATTTATTGAATAATCAAAGGTTTAACTAAATCTCTACTTATAAATTATTTACTGTCTTCATATTCTATAGTTTTTTGTCTGATAAAAATAGACAAGCTAGCTGGATTCGTGTTTAATGTAGAGACAATTTTGTTCTGAAAAGACTTCAAAACTAAAAATTACAGCTTTACCAAACATAAGAATAGAGAATACACAGATCATAACTATGTTAAGTTTGAGACAAGTAATCATGAAATAATACGAAAAAATAGTAAACAACTTGTGTTAGAAGAATAAATTAATAGTAAACTTTAAAAACAAAAAAAAATTGTATTATTATTATTATTATTCTATCTATAACTGTAGTTAGTAAATAAAATAAGATCAACTGTTCACAAATTGTTAAAATCACTCAATAACTCAATGCGAAAAATATTAAAATACAAATTATAAAGAAAATATCTGAAAAAAATACTTTAAAAATGAAATAGTTATCTCAAATTAAAATTATGAATCAGTAATTACAAATAACTATTCACATTTAACAATAATCAATAATAATAACATAAACATTTGTGAAATTTATTAAATTGATGAGACTCCAATTCCCACAAAAATCTCAAATATCAGAAAAAAAGATACGAATGCATCAAATTCCAGGCCCTAATAATGAACAAGAAAATTGCATTTAGGTATTAGGAAAAACTTACCAAATAAATTCAGTAATAAATAATATCTAAATATGCAAATTGTTGTATGGGAGGTCATATTATATATATGTATATAATTTTAATAATTACAATAAATAGTTAAGTATCATTTTTTTAAATTCCTTTTTTATATGATTAATAGTAACTGGTATTTTTAAGTGGACAAGATAATTTGTATTATTATTATTAATTTCTGTTAATAAATAAATATGTGTTTTATAACTATTTTTTTGGTTCTTAAGTTTAGTTTTATAATTAGATATAGTCAGTCCCATGAAACCTCATAAGAATAGAAGAAATTGTACAAGACATCACTGATGTGATTATACTGTACATCAATGTAATACTGGTTACTACCCACAGATAATATAGACATGGATAGGTCATGCCTATACTAATTTCATGAGAGTCTCAGTGGTCGGTAATGAGTAAACCTGAGTAACTCTACCTTTAGGTAGACGGTCTCTAGAATGGGCAAATTATCAAAGCGCTTCTAGTGCTAACATGTCGTTACTAGGGGCTATAAACTATAGTGCCTTACTGTTACTACCTGAAACTATCCTTTTTGATTTATGCTTAAAACAGACATTGAGTTGAGACATTACAATTTTTATGGATTACAGTTAATTTTTTTTTTTAAAAAAACTTACAAACTATTATATAACTTTATATTATGTGTTATAGAAAGGAAATAAATGGCTTCAGTTTTTTATCATTCTAGAACCAAAAATTATAGCCCATGGCCTATCCATGTCTTAACTCTATGTTACTACCACAACAACTCTATAGGCAAGACGGTCTATTAGTATAACTAATATAAGGTCTAAGGTAATATGTTACATTTAATAATTTGACATTTATTACAGATTCTAAATATTTATAGGTAGTCTTATTTCTCCCAGCGGCCAGCACTATAGTATTACATAATCATTATAATAATTAATTTCACTTATATATTACTATTTAGATTTATGTATTTCATTTACCTGCTATAATGTAATTTCTTATTCTCCATTTTTTATTGGAAACGGATTGAACAATGTGTTCCATGGTTCTTCGCCCTCAACGTAATTTAACTTCAGTAACATTACATTGAGTGTCCCACTAGTTCTTCTGATGTTCCAAGTAGTTTCATCGCTTACTACCGGTTTTAACAATTGATCCTGTTAAATTGAAATAAAATACTAAATACTTTATAAAACATTCTATGAAAATATATTAGCATACATTATAAAAAGAAAAACTATTGGAAAACATATAATTTTTGTTAGTTTGAGATCATATAATCATCTTTTATACAAACTAAATAAAATGTGAAAAAAAGAGGAGATATGTCTGATGATGGAATACTTCCAAAATTAATAGTTACCAAAAAAAAACATTAACACTTTAAGTGAATGCTTTCACATTCAAGCACTTGGCCAGGATTTTTTTTTGGAGGGTGAGGGTCCAAACAAAAAGTTTATCACCAACTACTACTTACTAATAATTGTACCAATAACCTAATTTTTGAATAAACAACACGCCGTCATATATCATAACCTAACCTCAAATAATTGAGACTGAGGCGAAGGAGAAGAACTAATAACTATAATATAAAAACCTACATAATATTTTATGTACCTACTGATTGTATTAGTTTTTAGTTATATTTTCTTTTATTTTTAACACTTTACTACATTCATGTACCTAAGCACTATTTCTATTAATCAATTTTAAAGTAACGATTTGTATACAAAAATATGCTTAGAATAAGTGGTACACAAAATAACGAGATACCTACCTACCTAAAAATTAATTACTGGAACGAGACAAAAATATTAATAATCTTGAAAAATATAAAGCGATCAGTACAAAAAAAAAATGTGGTAAATTGTACGTAAAAAAGCCGACTTCGGATTTATTTTGTAATTTGCAGCCGTTCTGCCTTTAGGCATTTACAAACTTATACCTACCGAAAATATTATGTTGTTTTTTACAACGATTTCGATCAATGTGGGCAATGTTTCTGATAAATGGATTTGTACTTCGTCATGCTTCGTGTTTCTGGGAATATTCAACTCAAGATACACCTCTTCATCCTCTTGCCACCACTGACCCCATGGCATGGCTGTTTTCATTGGTACATTTTGCATATTGCTGGGTTTTGAGTCAACACGAAAATGTGCCCTTTAAACCTGTAAATAAAAATTATGTACACCAAAACCAATATCCGATAATAAATAAGCGAATATGAATGTTCCTACTTAAATTTTCAGCTGTAAATTCAATAAACTTGTTCCAAAAATTATTATTTAAATCACGCATCAACTCACTACACGATGTTCTGTACGTACTGCGACCTCAAATTTTAGATACCTCGGTCCAAGTATATGGTAAACACTGAGTATGCGCGGGGCGACGCCATTTTACAATAAAAATATAATCAATAGTTTGCTTTCCACCCCTTAGGCGCGCCGGCGCAACGTGTAAGAATTGGCAACACGGTTTCAACTATATACAAATAATGAATTACACATAGAAAAAAATATATATATATATATTATTATGCGACACGTGGCACCCCTGTACAGACACCGCAGTGCAGGCTTTGGGAACCGAGGGGGTAAACAATAGCGCCCGGGATTGGACCATTCAGAAACGACCGGGTGCGGAACCGTGTGTGGTATGGGAATATGCAACCAGGTTCCTGACACCCTTCGTTTGTAGCAGCTGTTTTAACATTTTGTGCTGTCACGCAGCATCAATAGATTCATGTGTACAAAACGGTGAGTATAACAGAGGATGTGACAATACCGATCGCATTTATATAAAAAATAAACATTATATAATTTTTAATACGTTTTACAAAAATCATTATAAAGTATTGTATAATTTTTAATTTAGTAGGAATACGAAGAGGATACGAATTGACGTTATAGAACCACCCCACCGGTCGTCGTCAACAATACAACTGCAGAGCAAAAGAAAAGTTACCAAACTTGTTTTGTCGAGCTGTTAAGATAATCGTCAATCATCAACGTCGCCGTCGTTGTAGTTTAGTAACTATAATAATAATTAATCAATATAATTTTAAGTTTATCGTTAAAAAAAAAGGTGTAAATAAGTTAAACATTAATTAGGTAAATACGATACAAATTTATTTTTAATAATATAATATATCTGCATAGAGTAATGTAGGTAATTACTAGGTATAGTACTATATAATAAAATAAATAATTTAGTACGGTGAAGAACGATTGTGCAAAATTCTTATACAGAGTATACGCTTATACTAAGCGTGCTCACCCCATTTTTTGGATAAATTTTGCATAAATTCAAACTCTGAGTTTTGGAATTCCGTCAATCCGTATATGAGATATTCCACTTTTAAGCTTAGGTAGGGGGAGAGTAATGGAGCATTAAAACGCCGCGCATCGTGTCGCTACACAAATGATACTCCACCTACTTATGCCAATAAATTTAATTTTATCCATAAAGTATAAGACTGTTCAAGAAGCAATAAATTCGCGTTCGCGTAGCAAACAAATTTACTTCGCCGAAAACCAAGTATATTTAATTTACATTGTATCAGCAGTCGCGCGATCAGGACACGCGATCTTAAATCGATATTAAGAGTTTATAATCTATTATATAGTATATTATGTATCTATTAAAAATGATCGGTTCACGTATAGAAATAATTACCTATAATAATAATTAGTATTAATACTCAATAATGGTTCTCTTAACTTTTGTTATTCATTTCAAAATAAGTACTTGAAATAATAACAAATTGTTAACTCTGAAAAAAAAAAATTATAATCAATGTTTGTAACTATAGTCATCTTAAAATGTGTAAAAATAATAATTTATGTTATTCACTGATTTTACTGGTGTTATGCCATACACTGGGGTCGTTAATCGTTATCTTACATTTTTAACGAGAATATAAGCAGTACATATAAGGAATATAAATTAATAACTCAATTATCTATACTATTATCAAGTTATGCGCTTACTTAAGTTGTGCAACGAACAGCGATTCATTTATATATTATATATGCATGGTTCTTTGGATTGGAAACACGATTAAAGATTTGCATATCTTTAATCGTGGTTAAAAAATATTGAAAGATTAAAAATAAAGTTATCATTGACAACCGTTTTTATTTATTTTGTGTTATTATTAAGTTTTTATTATTTAAATATTTTTTAAACAATCAATGTTGTCACGGAAACGCACATTGTTTTAATAATTTTTCTATAATATTTTGTTTATTTTTTTTTTATTTTATTCGTATAACCTAGGTAACCAATCAACATAAATAATTCGATTTTCGTACTTAAAATACCAATAATACCGTGTCGACCCCAATTGAGGGGTGTAATTTTGAAATAAAAAAATATTATAGCCTTCCTCGATAAATGAACTAACATAAAAATAATTTTTCAATTCGAACCAGTAGTTCATGAGATTAGCGAGTTCAACCAAACTCTTCAACTTTATAATATTACTATAGATTTAAAACATTGTAAACAAATGTTCCTAATGCATTATCATATTATGTATATCATATTGTTGATTTGGATATCTTCCGTATTATTTAAGGAATAAAAAAAAGTAAAATAATTTTATATTTTATATATTAATTATATTTTTAAGATTTTGATTATAAATCATCAACATTAATTTTTTTTTTATTAATAACCATTTACTATCCTCTACAGCAATGACTTCCTCGTTATCAGATTGGGTATACACTCCAATTATTCAGACAGAATGGGGCAGATGGTGGCAAGATTTAAATGATGTCCATATAGAGGTTAATTTATCCCCGGGCACAAAATCTAAAGATATTAAGATTGATTTAACTATCAAAAATATATCAATTGAAGTTCTCGGTAAAACTATTATCTCGGTGAGTTTTACTTAACAAGATATATAAATTTCATTGAGTAGACATGGTATATGAAGTCTGTTTAAAAAGGTCTAGGATTATTTGTATTGCGTGCCAATGGAGTGTTAAAGTGTAGTAGAATTGATATCACTGAATTTTGTGACTACTCCTGAACACATCTGTTATTGTAGGTTTTCTATAATCTTCTTCGTTTTAAAGCGAATAATGTTTTTCATATTTGTATCAGAATAAAAAAGATTATAGAGAATCTACAAAACAGATATGCTCAAGTTACAGAATACCAGTATACCAGTATACCAATATAGTTTATCAAATCTATACTGCTCTTTTACGCTTCGATGGCGAGTAATTCAAACAGTACTGGAACTTTTTGAACAGATCTCGTATTTATGTATTTTTTTAACTAAGTATATTATCTAATTTAAAAATTGTATTTTGTAATTAATACATTTATTATAATGTCGATGTGACAGGGTGCGCTGTTCAAACCGGTCAAAAGATCCGAATTAATTTGGTACATCCGAGAAGGCGGTTCAATCCTCTACGTCAATTTAACTAAGTTAAATAATTTTTCTGAAGATGATCAGTGGGATAATCTATTACAAAATTGTGAATGCAAAGCAGACGGGTTAGATTATTTTGTCGACATCGTAAAAAATGTATTGAATTAAATATTTAATTATAAGTTAAATATAAAATTATTCAGTATAATAATGACTATATTATTATTTTATTATTAATATTTATAATATTGGAATAATATTATATTATATAAATTTAATATTTCGATGTTTTAACCTAATCTCACAGTAAGCCACTTATAGAAGGAGAAACATCCATAGAACTTATTCTAATAAACGAATTATACGTTTATGTCAAGGTCAAATATAGAGAGAGCTTTATAGAGGAGCTTCTAAATACAGTACTGAATCGTGAACTTTCTGCGCATGCATCAATACTATATCACTATATCGAAATCTGATATCATTTATCATTTCAACAATATTATTAATATTTATTTTTTTTGTATACTTATGCATTATCATAATATCACATTTTATGTCGTTTAATTAGTAATGACTACGGACCACGCTTTAAGGTACACAGTTTGAATATCGAAATCCCATAATGTGATTGAAAAACTAAGTATCTGAAACAGCTGTTCCTAGTACTACTAGTGCGCCATGAAGACAAGTTTATAGTTTCAATTTTGTAATAATAATACTATATAGTAGATAACTATGGTCTGTGGTTATAACAAGGTTTTACAAATTAAGAATAATCTGAGAGTACAATTAAGGATACAATATTCATTTTCAATAAAGTAAACTTAGTAAAGTAACTTAGTAATAAGTATATTATTTTGTATAAAATATAAATACATAACTATGGTAAATATTATAAACTGTTAATAAATGTATAACTTAATTATACATGATACAAATATAATATAAATAATAATAAAATAGTGTAAAGTTGAAAAGTTAAAATTTAAAAATATTATTAAATCAAAACTAGCTTGGACAATTTTATGTTGTTGATTTTATTATCTAAGTAAGTAAATCACTAAATTGTCTATAACCGATGATAGTAAGACCCTGGCCCTGAGACAACTCTTTTTCTTGCATTTTTTTTTAGTATTACACCACGATACCCCCCCGTTTACACCATTATACACCCGTCATTAATAATGAGACACATTTCGGTATATCTCTGCCAATTCGGTTCGGAACGGTGCTAACGGTACAGATAAGATAAGATATAAATAAAATATGTTAGGTTAGGTATTATATAGTCACATAGACACTGTTGTGTTGAATCAGCTGAAATAATATTTTATTTATAAAATTATGAAGATGCAAAATACTATTGTAGTATTTACCATGATTAAAATATTAAGCAAGGTTACTGCAGAAAGTATTTTTGTTATCAAAAATAATAAAAATAAAAAAAAAATGGCGGCATAAAGTGCAGTCTATTATCAACTTTCTAGTTTATATGTTTCAATTTAATTTTAACAAATAATAAACAAAACTAAGTACCTATACATAAATAATGATTTATTATACTATATGTGATATACTATTTTGTATAATTTTTGTAATAATAAAATTAAATGTTGAAACATATTACTTGTTGACAACGAATGACAAAACACATGATGCTATTTTTAATTTCTATCATAAGATGATATTCAACTCAACCTAACTTAACATGGGTATTATGAATAATTAAACAATTTGTTAAAATGATGGCAGTCATCGAATTTTGTAATACAGACATTGAGTATATTTTAGATTGTTTTCTTATCAACAGTTCAAATTAACAAATATTGTACCCAATTATGATCTCATATTAGCCAATAAATGTACGGCCCCTTATGTTACCATTTTATTTTTCGTGTATTAAAAAAAGATGAAGTGGGGGATTGTATCTTCAATAACCTTGTATATTTCAATCATGGTTTTTACTGCAATATGATTACTTATTTATTTTTAAATTTTAATTATTAGATGTTTTTGGGTAGACTTTGTCTCATTGTCTACCCTGATCACTGATGCGCCACCACTGGTTAATAATAGTACAGCTAATACTGATAATTAGATATCGGATTTATATTCTCTTAAAATTCTTAAAATATGATGTTTTTATTCTTTTAAAATACCAGATATATGATGTTTAATGTCCTAAAAAGGGCAAAATATTCTTTTAATATTATGAAAAAAAAAATTAATTTTAGTTTTTAACTTAAATAAGTTGTATTATTAATTTGGTTTACAACATTTTTAATTTATTTTATTTTACAATCGTGGCAGCTCGTGACAACTAACGTTATTTTGTTATTTCTGACGTTTTGTCGCCATCGATAAAAAAATATCTATATTTTATTCGACTTAAGAGTATACCGGGTGGCGGACAAAAACACGTCCGTTTTCGCGCATGTGTTCCCACTCCCGGTATTAATACCGCTATATTTACTCACCCGCCTATCCATAGCATATGCGTGAAACAAAAAAACCCGTTTACTCTTAAGTTGTATAGACTATAGTAGGGGTGGTTAGCGAGAAGAGACTCGTGCGCAGCCCAATATATTAATAAATATGGAAGAGCCAAAATGAAAAAAAAAGATTATATTAATATGTATAAGATAAGATATCAAAATATGTAATAAAATCTGGAGAATTTTCGGAACATGTTCTTGCGAGTCTTTACACTCGACAATGAAAGTAATAAAAACTAAACATCGCTCAATTTTAATGGATCGTTAACGGAATTTTTAAGATCTGCTCTAACAACGTATAATCCTGACTTCAAAAAGCTTACAAAAAAAATATGAACACACAACAAATAAGATAATTAATAATTAAAAATATTATATCAAAAATACTATATTTTTCTATAAATTGTAATTTAATAAAATATACTTTTTCAAATACATAAATTTATAAATTCATATTTTTAAAAATGAGTCTATGATGAGAGCCACATGCGGCTCACTAGCCGCAGTTTCATCCCTGGACTATAGTGATTAATTTTTATTAGAAACCCAGAAGGATATAAATATAACTCGATTGTAAAATAAATTGTATTTGTTGATCAATATTATCAAAATGCCGATATACGTCCATACAAATAATAGGATCAAAAATAAAAATATTTATAAAATATTGTCAAACATTCTCGAACGTATTGAATATTCTCTAATTTCTAAAATATGCTTTTTATGCAAAATACATTTTTTCCTCTAAATTCTATGTTTCACGAATCGTGAAGACATCCTACTGCCATTTCACTACATACACTAGAAACATAATAATTATAATAATTTACATTATAGCGTGTCCTATGTGAGTTCGGCGAATGCGGCAAACGCGTTGTGGCGTCCAAAATAAACTTGTGAAAACATGTTTTGCATATCCTATGTACGCTGCCGCCGCCGCACGTGCGAACGATCGAATTCGTTCGCACGCGTTGAACGATTTGAAGAAACAAATCATTTTGTTTTTTGTCACCGTCCAGTTTAGCTGCGTCCAGTACGTTTATATATTTATTTGTACATAATTTTAATTATTTAAAATGGAAACTTGTGAACTTTTAATATCTGAAGTGCAAAAAAATAAGTGTTTTATGGAAAAATTTTGACAGAAAATATAAGGATAGACTTGTTTGTGATAAGGAGTGGAGTATATTGGCCAAAAAAATTAATTTGGATAGTGAATAAATCTACCAAATATACATAAGTTATTTTTATTTATTATATATTGTTTATATACTTATTTCAATTGATTTTTAAGGATATTAAATGCAATTTTAAATAAATAGTAGGTAGGTACCTATCGGACATCGGCCCTATCGGACTTATTTACATTTTTATTATTAATTTATAAATTAATAATGTCTATAATGTGTAATACATATCAATATATTATAAAATAAGATTAAATAAAAAATTGTTAAATATTGTATTCATAAATTGCTTCTTAAATTGTATTTTCCGAAAAAAAAATTTACGAACTTGCTTTTTATTGCAATAGCTATACGTGTAGCACGATTATTAGATCTGCCATCACTATTTAGTCCCATCATCTGATAGTCATATGACATATCAATATCGTCTGAATTTGTATTGCGTTGTGTTGAAGTCTTTTTTTTTTTCTAAATCGATATTTGTATTATGTAAAATACAAGTTGCCTTGACAATGTGGTCTGCGTTTTCCACTTTGGTTTCAATTGATTTCAAAAGAATTCTAAACTTTGATGAAAGAATACCAAATGCACACTAAACTGTCATTCTAGTTCTACTAAGTCTATAGTTGTAGTACGATTTTGCATTATCTTGTGTCTGTTTTCGTGGAAATGGTCTCATCAAATAATTTCGTAGGGGAAAAGCTTCATCTTCAATGAAAACGAACGTTTAAATTTGGCAATCTGGTTTCTTCTGGTAGTTTAAGAGAACCATTTTCAATACGCTGATAAAATGTTGAATTAGACAAAACACTACCATCACTATCCTTGCCATACGCTCCAACATCTATCATTACAAATTTGTAGTTCGCGTCAACAACTGCCATTAGAACAATCGAAAAAAATTGTTTATAGTTACATGCTTCCAGACATTTTGTGACATCTCAATCTAATACGTTTCCCATTAATACTACCTACGCAATTTGGAAAATTACACTTATCAAAAAATTCTAAAGCTATCTTTTTAAACTGATCAACAGTTGGAGTTGACATATGTTTGTATTTCATTGTATTCTATATAGCTCTACACACTTCCATGACAATATTTGAAACTGTTGTTTTGGATATTCTGAACGAAAAGGAAATTTGTCTGAACGCTAGTCCTGTCGCTAAAAACCTATTAAAAAACATAAGTAAATATGTTATTCATTCCGTCATACATTATATTATTATAATAAGAAGTATATTTATTGTTTTTAGTACTTATTAATTTTAATATATAACCAGACATAAACGGGTAGTTTTACTACCAATTATTATTAAAATACAAACTGACAAAAATTTCAATTTTATTATTTGTATTTTTGACAATTGAATAAAAATTTTAAAAACAGGAGTTACTTACTATATAACCTACGAATGAGTTTGTTTTAATATTTGAATCCTTAGATACGAAAATTGAACATTTTATAGATTTTTAAATTCAAATTTAATGAAAAATGTACGTAACTTATTGTAGAGAAAAACAACAGATATGTTTACATTATTATGAAAATTTGTCCTCCAAACTTAACCTAACCTATTTAATTTTTTGTTTTAAAAAACTGTTAAATTTAAAAAATCTATAAATGTTGTGGTAAGATAAGTACCTATATAATATATTTATGTATAAACATTATATATATTGACTTACTAAAATTACAGAAGAAGATGCAAAAATAAAGTGGAGAAATCTGAGGGATACTTTTTTAAAAGAAAAAAAGAAAGTGATTAAATGTCGTTCAGGAGATTCCCAAGAGAATGCAGAAATTTACACGGGAAAATGGGCTTACTATAGATTAATGCTTTTTCTAAAAAATACAACTATGCCAAATAATACTGAGGGAAATATTTCTGACTTAGAGGATACTCAGCAATAACATTCAGACTTATCAGAAATTGACGAGTCTGACAATTTTAGTGACTCGTATACGGACAACATAAGCTTGGAAAATAAACTTGAAATTGAACAACATTCGTTAAGGTCCGAATCAGACACTGACTCTTTTGTTATTTCTGCTGTACCAAACAGTTCAAATCTTTCAGATGTGTCATAAAGTAGTTCGATAAAACAGAAAAAAATCAATCAAATAAAGATTTTGAAAGTGAGTTACTGAAACTCGAACAACAGAAAGTTACTGCTTTACTTCAGTCTAATATGAATCCAGTTATAAGTGATGACGAAGATATGTTATTCCTAAAGTCACTTCATCCATATTTTCATGAATTGAATCCATTACAAAAACTGCGCATAAGAAACCAACTCAACACTGTATTTATTAATGAATTGTCCGCCCAAGTACAACAGCCACAAGAAATACATACTTCATCTGCCTCATGTCGTAATCCGTATTTTTCTCAAAATTTAATGCATTATCAAAATACACGTGGACCATCAAACATGTATATCCAACAGCAAATCAACCCAACTGATATTGAAAATGAAACATACGAAACTATAACTGCTCAACATTTAAACTTTTAATTAAAATTATAAAACTTTTAGAATTTAAGGAATATATTAATAAGTGATAAATATAAATTTGTATACATTATATTATTCGTTGTTTTAACAATTTCTGATTATTTTTTAATTTTATAATTTAAGTTTAAATTGATTTATTTTATTATTACGTACTAATATCTTGCTTAGGAATATTTCAAAATGTTAAGTTAATTTAGTTTCATAAAATGATGATGAACATTAATATTATATTATTTTAAAAAAGATAATATTTTTAATTTGATATGTGATGGACCTTTACTTCATTGTTTTATACAATTGTTATTTTGTTATTATATAAACCGAAGAAGGTTATTTATTAATTTATATTTTTTTTTTTTGTTATTCTATTTTATGTTAAAGAATGATTTTTCAATTCTATATAGGTACTAATGTATCAAATATTATAATTTCTTTTCGTTTGTATTTTTCTAATTAAGTTTACCTATAAACAAGTAAAAACTTACCTTATTGTCACAAGCAATCTTTTTTCTATTGAAATAGGTTCTTGAAAATTTGCGGTTTGAAGGTCAAATTCCGGTGTAATTATTTCTAAAATATAATCAAACGTTTCTGATGTCATTCTTGTATATGCTTGAAACAAAACACTGTCACTTCGTAATTGAAGGTACAAATGGTAAAATTCACCAAAAGTAATTCGATCTTTGTAAATAAATGTATTTGCCATTGATCTTTTATTTTTTTTTTTACAATAAGTATTTAAGTAGAGTACTTTCACTTAATAACATTTTTTTTTGTAGACTTAAATCCATAGTAAGTATTAATACAACATAAATTAAATGTAAAAAAGTTCATTAAAACTATAAAGGGTAGTTATACTTATATTAGTTTAATACTAAGTTATCGCAATAACGCATCGCCGTGTACTACGATGTCGGACATTTGCCATGAGTGCGGCGTTCGAAAAACGTCCGGTACGTACGATGCGAATTCGTTCGCATCGGACGCACTCGCCGCACTCATATAGGACACGCGTTTAGGGGGTTCAATGCTCGCACACTGCTGCGGTGGCGGTAACAGTTTACTATATATTTAAAATTTATTATTTATTTACCTATACCTAGAGAGCCTAGACATAGAAAAGAGTAGCCTTTTCAATAGATAGCAGCTATTCTTCATCCGAGGTATTCCCCCGTTTCGCATTTTTGAATTTATCTATTTCAGTGTTGCGGAATATAGAAATCGTATCATTTTAATTATTTTTTTAAATTAATTAAAATATTTTGACGACAGTATAATATTGACAATATGGTGTCCTGAAAATTCCAATTCTGTACTTATATTTGTGGTTTAATAAATTTTTATAATAAGTAGGTAGTAAGTACACAGAGTTTATGATCATGATGAATGGCAAGTTGAACTAAATATGGTGAAGAGCAAAGGTTAATGTAACACCTATTAAAGTAACACCTCTCTCCCAAAATGTAATATGTGTTATATTATCTTACCATGTAATAAGTTAATCTGATTACTTCTAGCATTGGGATTGGGTCTAAAATTGACTGTACTGATCATAAATAAGAACTTACGAAATACATTATATATATACAAATTTAATAAAATACTAGAATGAATTTCGTTGTAGAAAATATAACAAAAAAAAAAAATTCTTGACTATAATACAATATATTTTAATAATATAATTATATTATTAACAATATTATTATTTTTACCAATCACCAACAGTAATTACGAATACTAGATCCTAATAATAATCATATCTAATTGTTCAAGCAATAGTTATCTATTAACATACACCAGGTAGGTATGTTATATTATATTATTCATGAATAATACCATAAATAACTATTTAATACTATTTTATTATGTATTTATGTGTATTAATAAATGTAGTATAATTTATCTTTTTAGGTGTATCATTTTAAATGCACTTTTACAATAAAAAAAAAATAATAGAAAATGTCCATGATTTTAGTCATTTTCCTATTCAAATACATACAAATAATACAATTTCTAGTCCTCTATCGGGTAATCAGCGAACTCTAGTGGTAATTTTAACTGCAGTAATGTTTTCAATCAATTTATCTTATGCGGATAGGGTGAAAGTGATTACACCTTATTGATCTACCTCAAGTGTTCCTAAACTCTATCAATCTGCTGAGCAATTCGTTGGATTAGCAGATTGATTTATAAACAAATTGGAACACACGGAATAAAATAATTTTTATATTTTATCATAACTCATAATCATCTAGATAGATAAGCAATCGTTTATTTATGGTTATCATATAGTTCAATGGTTATTGGTTATTCTGCGGTTACAATAGAATATCTATCTTTGTTCATAATAGTGACGCCAACGCGGTAACAACTATGGTTTATAGATAAACCTTGGGTATCAACAACGGTGCGTTATCACATAACATTTTATTGTGCGTAGATTATGCTGGAAGGCGATTGCACAAACATCATACATCCACTCTCACTATCCAGTACCCACTACAATAACAACGTTTATTGGTGTTACGCCGTCTCCGATTTACCCTTTGCTCTTGTCCGAGACATTCGGCGGTTGTTATCCGTCTGTTACGGCCATTGTTTATCGCCGAGTACAAACGAACGGTGTCCTATGGCCGTCAGTTAATTTGACCATCCGAAGCCTGTGACGACGATACCGAAAGAGTCAACTATAAACAATAGGTACCTAGCTGAAGAACGCTCAACACTGTCTGAAACCGTTCGGTCACGTTCATAGTTTACTATGGCCGAAAAGTGAGTAAAACCGCCTCCGTACGTTTTGGTTCTTTGTTGTCGTGCCTTCCTATCAGTTTATCATTTTCTTTGCAGTTTCTTGTCCGAATCCCTAGTTCTCCTTTCGATTTTATTGGGTATCGGTGAATGTGCTCAATTTACTGGGAAGGTCTAAATAGCTCTAGTACCCGATCTGGTTAGGAGTACTTAATTTTAAATACCCACGTAAACCGCTAATAATGGTACATATAGATATTTGAAAAAAACATCAAGGAGTTATAGACAATCGTGACTGGTATTTAGGAAATGTATTCATATGCAAATTATGCGATTTTTTTTAAACAAGTATCAATATTTACAATGTTTACTTATTTTTCTTGATAGGTCTATTAATTTACATTGCATTTTTAAATTTAATACTATATAATATTATTATTACAGTTTAGGCTAAAGAAAAACATTATCCTCAAAAGAAATTCCATGTTATTATATTCAATAATAAAATATTTTTTAATTTTATACAAATATATTTATCCTATTTAATTTATTTTAGACAACCCAATGATGTTGAAGATATCAATGAAGAAACTATAGTGAGTCCTGAAAAGGAAAATGATGGAGGAGGATGGTGGGATTCGTTATATTCTGCAGCCAAGTCCAAAGTATGTTTAAATATATAATATTATTCAATAGTTGTATTCTGGAAAATTCTTATTTTGTGCTTTAATAAATATATTATTAATTTTAGTCGGCCGAAGTATTGGAGTCTGTTAAACGTGATCTCGGTGAATTGACCACAATAGTTACCACTGAAACTAACAACATTGTGTTAAACACCACAAATGTTGTCAAAGAGACATTACAAGTATGTTAATATTATATAGGTTCAGCAGTAGAATTGTTGGGATGCTACAGTGCCCCACGCCCCAAAAATATATTCGATATGAAAGTTATAATTCTCCGATAATATAATAAAAGGTGTTAAATCTATAATAAATAGATTATAAATAATTTGTTTACAAAAATTCAGTATATCGTTGATTATTTTGATTTATGTAATATGCATTTTTTAGACAACAGGATATTTTTATCTATTTGGCATTTTCGATATTTTTTTTCTGTGTGTGAATGACAATAAATTTAGTAATTTATTTTTATTAATTTAATATTTTATGTTCAACTATTTGTTAAAACACAAATATTTGTAATTTATTTTATGATTATAAAATAATATACATTTTTCAACTTAAAAAAATGATTCATCCATTGTACAGAATATGGTAGCTTTATTAAATTTGTTTTGTTATTATAATTTGCCCTACAGTTATGTAATATTCCCATTTTTAGTAGTCTTTGCTTGTGTAGGTTCCCGTTTCCTAATTATGGTAAATAATTAATATTTACACATATTATATATTTTAGTTGGAAAACCCAGAATCTACCGCAAACACAATGAAGAAATCAGTAAGTTCATTTCTTGACCAAATGTCAAGTGCTCTGAATCCTTTGCCCGATGATTCAGATGAAGAATCCCTAATGATTGTGGGTTCAGATACTGTTACGCTGTCTAGGTTACAAGTAATATATTTATTTTTAATTATACTTCATGTTTGATATTATTCGATACTTAATTCTAGAATTGATTTTTTATAGGCCCAAATATATACTCTGGCTAATGATCCAAATACATTTATATTGGAAATTGATGACCTACTTGAGAAAAGATATAAAGCTTGGTTAGATTGGGTAAAAAGTGGTGACAGTAGTTTGTTATCTAACGAAAAACTCACAAAAATATTAAACGAGTGCACTCCATTGCGTGAAAATTATGAAAAACTTGTTCCAAATTCTGTTTCTCATGCAGATTTTTGGTATCGATTTTTGTTCCGAAAGGCATTGTTGGAAGACGAGGATGCTAAACAACAAAGGCGTTTAGAAAAAGAAAAACAAGAAACTGAGAGAATAGATTTCAATAAAGGTAGGTTGTTGATAAAAATTATATGATGAGGAGATGTCGTTTACATTGTAGTTAATTACAATTTACAGAATTAATTCCATTATCTGATATAGAATTATCTGAAAAAGAACAAGAGGAAATATTGTCATCGTATGATCAGGAGCGAAGAGTATCATCAAAGTCCAACAGTCCTACAGAAGGTAAAATGTTTTTTTTGTAATTGTATCATTAATATCAGTGAATATTTTTTGACAAAATGTATAGTTACATTTTAAAATTTATTTTCATAGATATGAAAAAGGATTCAAAATTAAAACAAGAAGATATTCCTTCAACTGCTTCTTCAGTTACCACTTCAAGTTTGGACAAAGGTGATTGTTTAAACAAAATGGTTTTTTAAAGGTGGGGAAATGATCAATAATTGACATTTTAAGAGTAAAAATGTATTTGTAAAATCAATTTATTTTCTATTTAAGAAAACTATTGTATGGAATGTGTGTAGTAGTAGACTGTTAATAGGTGTCACTGAGGGAGAAATGAGGATTAGACAATTTTAAACTCCTTGGGACGTTTAGAGAATTTGTAATACCAACCTGGTTGCTGTAAGTTTGTCAGCTGTTTTTGTCTTGTATACACCTTTTAAGTTGGTAAGCCTTAAGGATAATCCGACTTATATATTACATGGTGAATAGTGATATTTTGAACACGTGAAAATCAAATGTACTCATTTTGTCAAGTTATTGCACCTCATAATATTGTTTTTTGTATTAAACAATACCTATATTTTTTTTATGAACAGACGAATGGGTCAAGGATTTCGATATAGAAGATATTGAACCGTCTACCAAGTGAATTGAAAATACGCTGATTAAAATCCAATGATTTTGTTTAGTTTACTGTTGGAAGGCTATACGATATAATATTGTATTTTGAACATATTTTTTTTTATATATATTTATACATATTAATATTATCATATTTATAAGTTATTTTTATTGTTGAATTCACCGTTTGTTTTGCGTCATAAATAAAACTATCACGATTGACGATATTATACTCTTTTTTTTTAATTTTAATTTTTTGTTTGAGACTCAGTAAAAAGTTTGGGTTGTTATATCCATAAAATTATAACGATAATATATTACGCAACCATGACCATAGAAATAGAATATTTCATTCATGGGAAAATGTCGGACACTGCATTAGTACTAAAATGCATTTCTTGAATATTATGAGTTTCAATATTTGTCTGGAGTTATTTTAATTGTGAGTATTTTCACAGGTACATATTATATTAATTATGTGAGTTTTTTTATGATTATCTTTATATATATAATTCTACTGTACGTGTGTATGTCACTGAACTCCTCCTAAACAGCTGGACTGATTTTGACGAAATTGTTTATGTGTGTTTGAATGGGTCCCTGGATGGTTTAGATTCACAATTGGACCCGATAGGTGGCATTGCAAGGGTAGCTGGACACAGAGTAATTGGTCTTTTTAGTACAGCAACTTTTTTTTGTTGATTTATGGGTTACCTTGGTGATATGGATGAAATTAAAAAACAAAAAAATGAATAGTCAGTAGGATATTCCGTGTAAGTTGTGCCAAAATTGAAATGTTCATTCTGATAGAAAATAAATAAAGATTAATCAGAGGGCGCCAAGAGTGATACATGGTGTTTTAAATTTTTAAAAATAAACGATCTTTTGTTAGATCTTAAGATGTTCTTATATTTACTAAAACTGTTATATTGCATTTTCGGTATTTTTGTATAGCGATGAAACGCCATGTAACAATATATACTATAAAACATGCATTTTTTATGTTTTTGTAATTGAAATATGCAATAATATTTATTGTATTCAATATATAGAAAAGTATGAGATTTATTCAAAAATAAAAACACCACCATTTACCTCAACATGAGCTGATCCATGGGCATAACTGACAAAAACAGTAATCAAAAGTTGCAAAAAAAACATACCAATGAATGTAAATTCTAATCTTAATTACGAGCAAAGCGTAGCGAGGAATTTCTTGGTTGCATTTGATCTACCAAGATATGGTCATTTTATCCTATGTTCCAGAACATAGTTTTATTCTATTTTTTTTTTTCGTATTTCAGTTAAAAATTCAGAAAACTTCTCAGTTCACACCACAGGTAGGTGTACGTCAGAAGTATCAAAACACTTCTCGCGGCATTAGCATTCTCGTCTATACTAGTTAAATATAATATTTCCATAGCAGTTTGTTAAAATATTATTATGTCTCTATTCAGAATTCCAAATAACAGTATTAATTAGTATGGGTATGATTTTTACTCAATACATCATAGATACATTGGTACAGATATTATCAATCAGTTCAAACGTAGTATGGTTAATCAGAAAAATGATTTTTAGTGTTGTGTTATGTAATTAAAAAAAAAAAAAAAAAAAAAAAAAAAACAAACAAATTATATAGGTAAATAGGTAGGTGTATCAAAGATGTACGGATGCACTGCTGCGGTACGTTTGAGATTATTTTATGTGGTCGTGCTGCACAACTCATGCGCGTAACAAGATTGTCTTTTCGGAGTCATAATTTTTCATACTATATATCATACTTGTGTAAACGATAACAGGACATAATTTTATTGTACAACACATATATTATATTACATACACATTACTTACCTATATAAAAAAATTGAGTTTCGAACGTTTTTCTAGGATATACTATTTTATTATAATCAAAATTACAATAGACAATTATCTATAAGTAGGTACCTATTAATTGTACATCAATAAACTATACATAATTATTTACTGTATTATTCTGCTGTGCATTAACACTATCCACTATAATATAATATAATATTACGTATGTATTTAAATAATTCACGTATATACAATAAGAATACTAAACTCAATCTCGTCGATTGAGTCGGAAACAAGACGAAGACTTATACAAACAGAATGTCTATGATTATTGTTATTAACTACACATTATAGTATAATTGTACAATACATACACGTTAATGCGTTAAACGAAATGTTAGCGTTTGTGTCTTAAACATGTTAATTACGATTACGTGACGTAGATACTAAACTAGTGTTATTGTTATAGGTAGGTACACCGTGACTCGTGAGCACTCGTAGGCTCGACTAGAATAGGAGACGGAGAGATTAATCGGGCACCCGCAGACGAATAAAAAAAAAAAAAAAAAAAATTGTTACATACGTATATGTATATCAACGTTAAAACACGGTAGTCTCGGACTGCCATTGGGTCGCGCCCGAGTTGATTTTGAGGTTAAAGAGAGAGAAAAAAAAAAAACGCATTTTCGAAATTTTCGAAAACAATTCGAGTTCCGGGGTCATCGCGACGGCGTTTTCTTCCATCATTTACGGTAACGGTCGGCGCGTGGCCGTTTAGAAAATTAACGACGTGTTATTAAAACGACTACTCTTACGGTTATTTTTTCGAAAAATTAATCGTTAGAAAATGAAAAAAAGGCATCGCGTCAAAATAATAGCGTACCACTCCCTTTAAATTGTTTAACAATGCGCTTGAACCCCAAAAACCGAAAACCGCCGGGCTCGTTGACAACCGAGAGCGCGCCGATGTTTTGTCAAACGCTCGAAACGGTTTCGGTCGCAATACTCGTGAGTGGCTGATTGATTTGTTCGTACAGCTGCGTGCAGAGAATGTCGAGAAACGACCGGATATCGGACAGTAAGCATCAGTATAAAGCCGACGGGCGTAAAGAAGTAAAACGCGATTAAAACCGTTATTTGTCGTATACACACAAACGTAATATTATGCAACGTAATGTTGCACGGACATGTAACCTACGGCGTTGCAACAACGATATTATTACTAGAAGATAAAAAAAAAAAAAAGTCATCGTAAATATGAAATTATTTTCGTAATACTCGAAGGCGTTGTCGCCGTACTTGAACGCGGTATACCGGAAAAAACAACGGTGGATTCGTCGGAGGGTATAACGGGATTGATTTGCGCCCCCTCCTCCGTAGTATAGTACGATTTTTTCTCTTGTATCGCGGTAAAATATGTACAAAGTTTTCATTGTTGTAAACGGTTTCGCCCCCACCCCCTCCATAAAATTAGAGTCCGGATCCGCCTCCGGGAAAAACACCGACTCGTATGCGGGTGCCTACACAAATACATACTATCAGAAACGTTTTTCCGCACAATACTACGGATCCGCGGTGAAATTTCCGAACGAAACATTTGGCCGAATGGAAAAAAGCGAGATAATAGTTTAACGTTAATTTGATGAACCGGTGGACGAAAATAAAAAAGTAGGTACTTTACGGCGTCACCGCGGCCGTTTGGCGTTTCGCCGCGAGTTTTCCGATTAGAAAACAGTAAACGGGCGAACGCGTGCACGGGTCGTGCGGCGGGAAATTCCCACAAATGGTGGGCACTAAAGGAAAATGTCTCGCGCGACACACGCCCCGGGGTGCGTTCGAAAACTCGTAGATACCTAGTTAGAGTTTACTAGTTAAGCATTATTTAGATACAATTATCATCGAGGGTGTACCGAAAATTTAAAAAATAATTTTTTTCAAACTTATTCAATACTGTGATTCGAATAGTTTTAAAACGTATTTTATTCATTAAAAAAAAAAAAAAAAAACTTTTTCTCAGTTTAATTTTAGAGTGTATAATGTCTAAACATTAAGACGTGTACTTTGTTTTCTCGAAAAACACTTCCCGTTTGTAAAAATGCTCAGATTTGTCAACGCGTTAAAATGCCTAAAATTTCTATCCAGTGATACTTGGTAGAAATTATTTTTCGAAATTCCCAACAACTTAAGCAACATAAACCATTATCATCGTACAATATATACGGTTCCCTTTAGTCATTCGAACTTAACCTCACATTTTTTTTTTTCAAAACATTATTCCTAAAATATTTTGAATACTTTTCGCAAAGTGTTTGGAATACTTCGAAAATATTATTATTGTAAATTAGGTACTCGAAAACATAACAGAATATTTTTAAAAAGTATTTCGCTCAAGTCGGCATCTAGATAAATAATTAATTATCTTTCGTCTTATCCAGATAATTAACAAAATTGGCTGTCTGAGATAAATTTATAAATTAATTTTTTGAACTAATTTAACTAAGCTAATATTGTTCTTTTATATTTATAAAACATGTTAACTAATTGATAAAAAAAAAAAACATGCATAGGTAAGTTATTAAAAATTAAAATTTTTATTATTATTATTATTTTTTTATCTAGATATTGTAGTGTTTTGTATTTATCTTTATTTAAATCAGTTTTTAATTATTTTTGCCTAACAGTGCTTGTCAGTCTTATAATCAATCGCATTCCACACACACACACACACGACTCTAAATCAGATTCCTCCAAACAACCGAACGATGGTTAAAATTGTCAAGAGCGATAAACTGATAACATTGTATTACGTTAAATATTATAATACACGCTGTGTTTTAAATCGGTGAATATACCGGTTGTATGGATAATTATTGTTCGTTAAAAACATTGAAAGGCGGACCACGAAACCTGAGAACTATTAAGTGAATACTGTTGATTAAATACATTTTACGGCCGCCGTAGATTCGACGGGGGAATTAAATTTTAACGATTTTTATGAAAAATCTCGATTAAAAAAGAAGGTTATCGTAATGCGAACCGAGAACATTATATTAACCGATAGGTTAATAACGACAATAACCATCGTTATTAATGGAGGTAAAAGATTCTAGTTTTGTTTTTTTTTATGCCTCTCGGGTCGCTAGAGTCGAGCCGGAGTAAACGCGGTTCCCACGATTGTTGTACGGGGCGGCACGGAGTCATGAGTCTGATGTCTCGGTACGACGCCGGAGTCACAACCCGAGCCTTCGTGCCGTCGAACGCCGCAACGCCGCGTACTCGCAGGTACCCGCGCCGCCGCCGGACATCTTTTACTCGTGCGTAACGCGGCGGTCCGTCTCGGACCGTCTACGGCGGCGTTGACGGCGACGATCCGCGGCGGCGGCCGTGTCGTCGTCCGGTCGCTATTGGAGCTGTTTGCCGCCGCCGGCCGTCGTCGTCGTTGTCGTTGTCGTCGTCGTGGTGGACGCCGCGGCGGCCGACGAGGATGAACACGTCTGTTGCTTGGCGCAGCCGTTGTTGCCGTGCGGCTGCTTGTCGGCGGCGGCAGACGCGTCGGCCGGTGCGCCGGCGGTCGCCGCCTTGCAAAACGACGGCGCGACATTAGCTGTCGATTGGGCCGGCCGGCTATAAAATTATCGATTAGAAAATAAAAAACATTCGCGGAAGCCAATCGTTAAAAATATTGGAATTATAATACGCAATAATCAAAAATTAACTTTACTATCGCAGAAGTTGAATCGCGCACGTACGGGACAGCGAGAAAAAAAAAAAAAAAAAAAAAAAAAACATTAGAACAGTCCGGAATACGCCGGCTGACAGACCCCGCACCACCCCGTAATAATTATTATGGCGCCGTCGTAAACCGAATAACGCGGAACGCACGTAAATTACAAGTGCCCGCGACCGAACAACATTCGGAACGCTGACGATACGCTATCCGAGAATACCGCGACATGTACGGAATCGCGACTCGGGTCAGCGCCGTCGAAATTCAAAACTTTTTTTTTTTTTTTTTTGTTCGCCGATAAAATGACGTACGGACGGGACACTGTCGTTCCGACCGTTTAGATTTCCGGCGGAAACGAGTTCCGCGGTCAATCTAACACCGGCAATCGTCGCCGATTCGAATTTCATTTCACCGGTTACGTATTTTTATCGTGTCTAATACATTTTACAGTTATTCTCCCGATTTCAACGTCATTCTCGATAGTTTCCGATTACATCGGCGCGTTCTAGTGTTTTTTTTTGTTTCCCCCGTTTCTCTATCCCGCATTGGGCTGACCTGTTGTTGATCGACAGATCGTCCGGCACGGCCGACGAGGACGACGACGACGCGACGCCGGCCGTCGGTGTCGGCTGCTGTTGCTGCTGCTGCTGCTGCTGCTGCTGCTGCTGCTGCTGTTTTTTCGCGGTCGGCGGCGTCGCGGCCGCGGCCTGCTGTTGCTGTTGCAGTTGGTGCACGGTGGCGGACGAGTGCACGCAACACGTCTGGTGGTGCGTCTCCCAGTCCTTGTGCTGGCAAAACGAACTGCAGTATTGCGCCGTGTTGCATCCGCTGCACGTTTCGTGCGCCTTCCGACCGCAGTTCCAGCAGCTCTGGTAAATTGCGGAACTTTAGAAAATATTTTGTTAAGGCGGTTTCCGGACAACGCCGGACGGTTGTATATTTAATCGCGGTCCGGCGATTTTCTCTCGGAGGACTCGGCGCGCCCACCGAACCTGCACGCGCCACCCACGGTCCGATCACTGCGGTTCGTATACGTACGCCGGTCGTTAAAACTACGGGATTGCCTGCGCTCCGGTCTGTAACGCGCGAATATTTACCGATTTTCCCTACTGCCTCGTATCGTATACGCGCCGCGAAATGTGCGTAAGCGTACGATTTTGGTTTTCGCGTACGGCGATCCGCCCACGTCTGTCCCCTCACCCCCCAATCGATCGGTTGACGGTGTCGTTATTCCCGTCGGATGTTTCAGATGTAAACGCCCGGGCTATTCCAATCACGGCCGGTACGGTACGCGCGGCGGGCGACACCAACCCGCGCAATAATTGAAGTTCCGAAACGTTCGACAACAGTCGGCGGGCGGGCGGCCGGCCGTTGGCGACGTTACTGATTATGCTCGCTGTAATGTGCAACAACGACTGACGGTTATTGTCGGCCGGCGGCTATACGCAGTCCATTCGGCAATCGAGTTCGACAACGACGAGCATACGGGGCCCGGAACGTCCGGGGACTATGTTCCCCGTGTCCCGTCGCCCAAACACGAACGCCGCCGCTGGTGCGCAGCGGCCTCGGCACGCGGGCGACTTTGCGTCGGGCGCGTGATTCTCGGTAAACGCGCCCGAACTTTTGTACTCTAACGTCTCGGCCGTATTTGTGTATTGGGTTTTCGCCGCGGGACACAATACATCCGCCCGCCGCGTATTGTATAATAATGTTATTGTCATGGTTTGAGCCGTCGAACGAACGGTACGAGAGCGGCGGGAGGAGAGAAGGGGTTGCGGTATCACGTGCGCGCGGGTCCCGCGACCGATATTTATTGTGATATCGCGATATCGTCGCGCTGCCGGTTTTATTATTATTATTATATTCTGCCGCGGAAAGAAAGAACGGGGAAAAAACAGAAAAAGAAAAAAAAACCGAATAATCGTAATAATAATAATAATAATAATAATAAAAAGTTTATTCGGGGCGTACGGACGACGGCGGCGAAGGAAAAGAGTGCCTGACGCGCGTGCGACTGCGGAACAGATGGCGACAACACGCGCGTGGATACGCACGGACACGCGCACGCGTATCGCGAGTGTCTCCGACGTGTGCTTGCGCGTGGGTACGGAACTGCGCGGTACTGGCGTACAACGGAACGACGGAGGCGGTGGTCTGCACAGTATTATGAAAATAATAATAATAATATTATATTTTATCGAAACCGATAGAAATTTATCGTCGGGCATCCGCGGGGAGAGTGCAATAAGAATACCAGAACGAACACGAAGTGTCTATATCCGGTGTACGAAACGGTGTTTCTGTTCAGTGTCCGCGCGTAATAAAACCCGCACGATAACGGCAGCGGCGCGTAAATATCGTGTATTGTGTGCATGTATTATACAACAGTGTACGGTGTACGCAGTCGGGGTTCGGCGGTATCTCTTAAATGCGTGTCTCAGATACGGTTGCGACTGTGTGTCCAGTGGCGTAACCGGGACTTCTAACGGCGTGTGCGCCACTGCTTGTGCCGCGACACCGCGGCGTACGGTTTTTAGGACGTATCGAATGCGTTGCGTGCGGTGCCGAAGTCTACGTTACACAATCTAGCATCGAATCAGTGGCGGATATCGTTTATCTCCGGGGGTTTTTGTCGCCGCTATATGGTTATCGCCTTAATGCGACTTAATATACGACGGCTAATCAAAAAGTATCAAGACTGGCAGTATCATTCGGAAAAGGAGCATCGAAGAGCAGTAGGATTGGCATCACTTGCTTCTATGACTTTTTCTGAGTACATTTGTTTTTATCGCTTCACTATAAAATTCTTCGGTTTGATTTCACTGATGTTTTTGTAAAATATATTTTTCGAGTTTGGCGGTTTTGTAATAAACCCAAAAGAAGAGTAACTTGACAGATTTGGAGATTTTAGAAAATTTGTCTGCATTTTTTTCCAGTTTCAGAGAGATGCAACATTTCATGGTTTT
>CABPRJ010002450.1:32252-63317 GCA_902439185.1 Cinara cedri | reverse complement strand
TGTTTGATAAGAATTCACCAAACTTGGCAAATAGAAATTTAAATTAGGTGTATTAATGAACCAACATGAAGTTGTCTAGATTCAATAATGAGCGAAGAATCATATGATTTTATAATATTAATTTATTCTTTTTTATCTCCATTGTAGTACTTCTTTGAAATGATATTGATGTAGGTTGGTACTTAAAAGAGGTAATTTTTTGATTTTATGAGGAGTTAATGTATACGAAAAACACGGAACTATGTATGCATGTGTAGTAGAATACCTCAAAAAAAATCTGACAGGGTGTCAATTTTTGGATGTTTCCAAAGAAGTCCAAACGCTATAAATAGGCCTCAAAATTATCGTTTCGGCACAATGCATACTCCGTGCAAGTATATATAGTTGTTTTTTCCTGGCATTTGCACAGAAAAAAATGAGTTAACACTAATTTTTGTAAAGGGTTCCCTTCCGGGAGGCCGCGCAATCATTCGATAACACTTCGAATTCCCATTCACCGCGGTTATGTACATTGGTAAAAAATCATGATCCGGGGTGAGGAGATTAGTTGCACTTATAAGTTATAAGTAATTTTGATGTAGCTTATTATACTATACAGTTAATTTGTAATGTATTATTTGTACTTATGTATTGTACATTAACTGTTNTCCCATGCATCCGGGGCACCGCGGTTATCTACATCGGTAAAAAACCATGATCCGGGGTGAGGAGACTAGTTGCACTTATAAGTTATAAGTAATTTTGATGTAGCTTATTATACTATACAGTTAATTTGTAATGTACTATTTGTACTTATGTATTGTATATTAACTGTTTATAATTTTTTAACACACTTTTAAGTTAAAATATTTTTCAATTTTAATCCTATTATGTTCATATTTAATTTTTTCGCTAAATGACAATAAAAAAATACATTTATATTATACCTTGCATTTTTAAATTTGTTTTATAATAAAATAATAATGTAAAAACAAAATTATTAAAGGGTTAATACTCTAAATAAATATATAGATAAATAGAAAATGGAATGACCTGTGCAGGTTTTCTGTGAATAAAAACTGATTAGAACACTGATGCAACAATCCCATTTGATTCTATCACCCTTATTCTCAAAAATAATAAATGTAATATTCTACAGACTAATTCATGTTAAGAAAAATTACAAATACACAATGAAACAAAGAACAATTATTTTATAATATTTTCTATCAATATATTTTGGAGAATAATAATCAAATAAGTTATACTTCCTAACATAATTATGTCTAGTAATAACTCATTTTAAATAATAATATTTTTAAAATAAATTATTTCCATGAAAAATGACCAATTTAAAATAAAATAAAAATGCAAATATTGTATTTTACTGTATTTATTATATTTTTTCCAGAGGTAGTTAAATTTAAAATACAAATAATAAAATAATAGTAGAAATCATAAATTAAAATTGTATAAATTCTCATAATTGATTAGAAATTAGTCATATTTAAAAAATATATACAAACATTTATAGTCAAATGATTCAATTTTATTAGCAACCTTCGCTAATTCATCAATTACACATAGATCATACTGAGGCTTTAAAACTTCTACTTGTTCCAATAATTATGACTTGATATTATTTTGATCACCTTTACTTTCAATCCAGTTGATAATATCTCTTTTTTTCCAAGACATATTGGGGCAAGGGTCCTTCTTCACCGAATGATATGATGCATTATCCATGACAATTAAGGCATTGTCGTTCAACAACGGTAAAATTGTAATTCATAAAAATTATCACCGTTCATTTCATCATGATAATCTTGTGTATTCTTTTTGGATTCCATTCTGGATTATTTATTCATTATTTATCCTGGAGTATCCATTATGGATACCACATTCTTCAGATATTTGTTTTATAGTTTCCTCCGCAGTCAATTTTGACCCATCTCCAATTCCCTGCAGTGCTATTTTGTTTTTGTCCAAATTGACAATCATCAGGTTTTAAAGAGAACCAACAAACTAAAATTAAAAATATTTTTTATAGTACAGTAGGTACAATATAATACTATCATAAAAGTTAAAATAATTCTTACTTTTTCACGAGGAATGTTTTTCATTGGTGAAATATTGTTGTCTTCTCGATCCATTTTGAATAAAACAAATTATTGTAAAAACTTAACAAAAAATACAAAATACGCAAACGCAGTAACGCTAATACTGAAGGATAAACAAATAAACGTAATTACCACAGTAGGTACAATTATAATACAATCATAAAAGTTTCAAAATAATTCTTACTTTTTCACGAGGAATTTTTTTCATTGGTGAAATATTGTTGCCTTCTCGATCCATTTTGAATAAAACAAATTATTGTAAAATCTTAACAAAAAATACAAAATACGCAAACGCAGTAACGCTAATACTGAAGGATAAACAAATAAACGTAATTACCTAGTTAAAAAAAAAAAAAAAAAATCGCATTTACGGTGTATTATAGATACGCGTTGATCGCGAACGAACCGTATCCTTTGAACGGGTCAAAGTAGTGAACGATATGATTCNATTACCTAGTATAAAAAAAAAAAAAAAAATCGCATTTACGGTGTATTATAGATACGCGTTGATCGCGAACGAACCGTATCCTTTGAACGGGTCAAAGTAGTGAACGATATGATTCAGATCGCCGAACGGAGGTGATCCGAATTATCTGATATTTTCTTTTCGTATTTGTTCGTAGGTTCATACACGAGTTTTTGATAACCTTATCATAATAATAAATAATTGTATTATGAGAGTGAGTGAAATGGAGCTGTTCCGAAACTAATCTCCACCGTTTTGCACTCGTTATCATACCGATACCGAATNATTATCTGATATTTTCTTTTCGTATTTGTTCGTAGGTTCATACACGATATTTTTATAACGTTATCATAATAATAAATAATTTTATTATGAGAGTGAGTGAAATGGAGCTGTTCCGAAACTAATCTCCACCGTTTAGCACACGTTATCATACCGATACCGAAACTAATCTCCACTGTTTTGCACACGTTATCATACCGATACCGAATGTTTAATCTATGCATCTATACGAAGTCTGAATCATTCAAAATACAAATTATAATATCTAATCTATGTCCGAATCATCACGCGATTCGCGAACCGTTTGGGAACCACGACAATTGAACTGAATATTCGCTCTCTACTTTGAACCGTTCAAAAGATCCGGGTCGTTTGCGGTAGTGTATGCATATACAATATATTTCTTTATCGGGTTTGTATTTGTACAATGTTTATTTTCATTTGTTATTACTGATACTGTATAAATTCAAGTCAATGGGTAATGGTTTTGTAACGTCAAAATATTGCATTGCGAATTTTAACGGTGTTTTAAACTTTTTATCCACGCAATAAAATTGATAATAGAAATGTAAGATATAACATGATAACCCATAAGTATTTCTAAACGTGATAACAAGGAAATTTGTTTAATATCTTCTGCGGTTATAGAAAAACGGTCAAAATTATAAAATTTAACCATGATTGGTATATCTACCCGTTTACCTACCTGCGTATTGCACATTAAATTATTGTTACTAATACGCATCAACTAAAGAATGGAGGTCATGTTTTATGCCGAATACCTTCGACTACATAGGTACTATCTATATTACAAGGATCACCGTGTGGAATCCCAAATACCACACAGTCACAGGATTTATTTTCGATTAATTTCCTTCACTCGCTGGCTAATTTGCTTCGTCGGGAGCGTGAATCGAAGTAATTTAATTATAGTAGGAATTTAGGTATTAAAAACCATGATTGGTATATCTACCCGTTTACCTACCTGCGTATTGCACATTAAAATATTGTTACTAATACGCATCAACTAAAGAATGGAGGTCATATTTTATACCGAATACCTTCGACTACATAGGTACCATCTATATTACAAGGATCACCGTATGGAATCTAAAATATCACACAGTCACAGAATTTATTTTCGATTAATTTCCTTCACTCACTGGCTAAGTTGCTTCGTCGGGAGCGTGAATCGAAGTAATTTAATTATAGTAGGAATTTAGGTATTAAAACATTCATTAGAAATTGAGTATTGTTAAAGAAATCACGTTCTCGGGTCGTTACTATTCTTCGTTATCATTGCTTCTCCCTATCATACAATATCATTGATGGTCTCTACCCTTATTATTGTTGTATGCAACTCGGTTTCCGTTTTTCGTTGTTCTCGCGAACGTATACATCAATATTTCAAAAATTTCTTTGTGTGAGAGGGTGCCTGGTGGTGTGTTGGTCACCCTGTTACTATACCCCGATAGAACGCCGTGCGAGCGGCTTTTCTCTACCCTTAGCTGCGTGCCAGTGTCCCTAAATCATTTCTATTACGTCTTTCCGTCTGTACCCTTGTGTTTATTCTGTATCGTCGTGCACCGATAGTAATACGTCTTTAATAGTTTAATGTATTTGTGACTAGTGTGACTTAACCTAAAATTATCGTAATTTTCGAGAAATTATTTCATTAAACCTAAGTATTGTATAAATCTACGTCTTATTTAATTTTTTAATCATATTAAACGTAATTATTTTCAGGTTATGAATTCGGGCGACTGATCATGGTTGGATAACATCGGGTTCTTGTATTTGGAACCGATAGACATACACTCGGCTCTTGCAAAAGGCGTTGGTTTAGATCAGGTCAATGAAAAGCGACGTTTATTTCGACACTCCGGTGGTGCTAATCGTATTAACAGGTAAGCTATCCGTGTATAATGCGGAGACCTATGGGTTTCGCTATTAACAGGTAGTCTTAAAAAGACACGTAGATTCAGATACTTGACTCTTACTAATTTTTACGTAATACGATGATGGTCCTCTTGGTTCCTCTTTTTTATTTATTAAATTTGTATCGCACTAATGAACTGACGTTATTAAATGTAGAATAGTAAAAAGTCGAGCTAATTATTTATTACGATATATCTAATATATCATATAATAAATATGAATAAACCCTTATTTCCTACCTGGGTTTATGAGTGATATAAGTATTGTAAACTAATGTAAGTGATGTGCATCTACTGATATGTTCTCTAAATTTCGGCCTAGGTAGGAGATTAATCTATATTTCCTATAGTTTTTCTGCCCCTGAATGGAGGGAAACGAAGTTGGTAAAATGTTTTGTCGATATAATGTTAATTAGATATCTACAAATGTTCCCTCCAAATTTCAGTCTAGTCAGAGATTATTTATTTTTATATAATTAAAAAACGCGTAATAAATTCACTATACCTACCTATTGATCAATAATTAAGACTTCTCAGAGTTTATTTTTGAACAGTTTTGATTGCTTCTACTATTATTAAAATGTCAAATGGTAGGATTAATCATTATATATTTATACCTGTAGGTTTATAACAACAAACTATTCTTAGCAAAAAAATGATTTTAAACCAAGTTCTGTTATGTTACATGTTTCAAAATGCTGTAGTAGGTATTTAATACTTTCTTCAAAATTTGAAAATGTTTTTCCAAAAATGTTGTCATACACTGGTATCATTGCCCTACCTATTATTTCGTGATTAATTTTCCGATCATTTCCATTTTCAAGATTTGAAAAAGAAATTTAAATATGTTCAATTTTTTTTTAAAATATATCATCCGATTGAAGGTACACATATATATATTTTATAAAACTATATATAAAAATGTTGATAAGATAATCCTCAATGTATAGTAAATTTTAAGAAATAGGTAGAACTCGTACCTGTAAAAAAATAAATGACATTTAATGTCTATTCTTTATAGGTAACGTTTAATTTAACAATTTAACTCAACAATATTTCACTCTTTAATCAACTTATCTTATATGTTATCAACCCGCCGTAATCATAATCATTCGCTACAGTGGGGTTGATAACAGCATAGTTTTCTTTGATATTGTGGCGGGTTTCGCGCCACATTTCTTTCTTCCCGCTGGCGTCGCTCGCGGCGGACGTCGGTCTCTCCCCTCGCCGTCGGCGTTCAATAGTCATCGGCCGTAGCTCCGCTCGACTTGACGTCTCGACCGTTTCGCTCGCTCTCTTCGCACCGGCGCCGCTCGCGAAACATTGTTTTCCGATTCCGAACTATCATTATGTTTAATTGATTTTTACCACTACTGTTGTTTTAATAAATGCGTACTCGCCTGTTCTCGCGCCACAAGCAGTCAGCTGGCGAGCACTTGTTTAATGTTGTTATGCCGTAAATAAACGTTTCTTTTTACTTTATCATTAAACCTCGTGTTTTGGAGTAACCCGCCAAATTGGTGACCTCGACGTTTTTATCCGATCGCATCCGCCTTCGTCGCAATGGCTCAATCTACCGACCCTTCCATCATCGAGGGCAATACCTCCGCCATTGCGAATGTCCGTGTTCCAGCGTTCTGGAAACACTCGCCAGCTCACTGATCTCTGGTTCCAGAAGCTTCCGGCGAACGTCCACCCGGTCATCGCGGGCCTCGATGGTCCGCCCGTTATGCTCGCGTTACGATCTGATTAAACCTCGTGTTTTGGAGTAACCCGCCAAATTGGTGACCTCGACGTTTTTATCCGATCGCATCCGCCTTCGTCGCAATGGCTCAATCTACCGACCCTTCCATCATCGAGGGCAATACCTCCGCCATTGCGAATGTCCGTGTTCCAGCGTTCTGGAAACACTCGCCAGCTCACTGATCTCTGGTTCCAGAAGCTTCCGGCGAACGTCCACCCGGTCATCGCGGGCCTCGATGGTCCGCCCGATATGCTCGCGTTACGAGCTGACCGGGTTTTGGAGGCCTGTTCGTCACGGATCGACACCGCGTCCGCATACGCCACTACCTCTTCTCCCGATCGCCGAAGTCGTTTGGATAGGCTTGAGGATGGTCTCGAGACACTTACGCGTCGTTTCGACCGATTCCTTCGTCGCAATTCGTTTTCGTCGTCTCGCCCGTCCGAGCGATCGCGGGCACGTCCGCCTAGCCCGCACGCCCGTTCCGTTCCCTCCTGCGACCAACAAAGGAGTCTGGTCACGGCGCTGCTCGTCGGGTTTTCGTGCCGTCACAACTCGACACCGTCTCGCATGTTTTTCTGCGCATCGCGCTCCGCCGCCTAGCCCGCACGCCCGTTCCGTTCCCTCTTGCGACCAACAAAGGAGTCTGGTCACGGCGCTGCTCGTCGGGTTTTCGTGCCGTCACAGCTCGACACCGTCTCGCATGTTTTTCTGCGCATCGCGCTCCGCTTCAGGCGCTCTTCGAGAGCCCGTATACCGTGCTGGATCGACGTCCCAAGGAATTCAAGCTCAAATGAATGGTGATAAATTGATACGTCTTAGATTCTCCTAAATAAAATAACTAATTGTATATAATAAAAATATAGTATTTTTAAAAATGAATTAGGTAAAAGAACATTGAAAAAATAAAAAAACAAACAATTAAAAGAAAAATCATCTGATAGTGGGAACTTGTGCGGCCACTAGTTATTGGGCAGTAAAGAATTTGGTATTAATATTAATTTATAAAAAAAAATACAACAGATTTTCAACTTTTTAACCTAATTTAATAGTTTGCTATTTTAATTAACTTAGTTCATTTGTCTTATTTGCCCAACTTGAAATCAACTTAAATTTTTTTATTATTCCTAATTAGGTTAATTTTGAATTTTCATGGTATCTAGGAAAATATTTTATTTATGACTGTTGTTCATTTAAAATAAAGACATTGGTAATATTTCATATTTGCTTTCATTTCAATTAGGTGTTTTAATTTTTAATATCTCATCAAGTTTTTTATATTACCTTAACTTATTAATTAAAGTTATTTTTAGTTAATTGAATATTTCACTTAACTGAGTTAAAAAATATTATTAACTTGCCCAATGCCAATCCTTGCTATTATATAAACCAATAAATAAAAATATTGCATATTTGTCATTTCACAAATCGCGACATTTTTTTTGCATATATAAAATATTTCATTAAAATCCGTTGAGCCATTTTGGAAGAGTGGAACCACAAACACCCTGACACGAAATATTTCTACATTAGAATACCTCAGCTTTTTCAGAATATGAAAAATAACATTTGGCCAATTGAATCTGTTTGATTTGAAACCCGCAAATGCATATAATTCCTGTTTCATATTATCACATTCCCGATAAAAGTTAATAATGTACCAATTCAATTTTATGTTTTACTGTTATATAGAAGTCATCCAAAAATCTGAGCTTGAAGAATCTGCTTCAAATGAATTTAAGATGCCAGTCTATGTGGGTGAATTTGATGATTATAATGATGATAATTATATGTGTAGAATGGATGATGCAGAAGAACCAGAAACTGATCCAATTGTTCGAGAAAATACCCTTACAATATTGTATGAATTTAAAAGATATGAAAAGATATGAACAAGATGCAGTGGAAATGGTTAGTTGAATTTTATATTATATTGTAAAATATTTATTTTAATTCTTATTTCAGGCAACTGAACATCTGGAAATGCGCAAAAGAGTTCAAGCTTGGCATGAACACCTTCGTCCAATTTTAGATGAAGAAGAAGAAAAAGGAACTGAGTTTGATATACGTGAATATGGAACACAAATATTAAATCGCTTAAGCATAGTTGGGGAACAGAAATCATTTAGTGAGTTATTTGGAGGAATGGCAAAGGAAGAAGTTTCTGGATATTTTTTTTTGTCTATTTTGATGTTNTATTGAGCTCGACGTTATCGGCGGAGGCATTATTACGTAAGATACAAAACGTCGATAAGCGACCGCCGCCTTCTCGGGGTGTTCGACGCGTGATTACTTGATTGATTAATTTAGTTTTTTTCCAATTTGCGGTAAGTCAGGTTTTATTAATATTTGTTTGCGTGTAACAGTGCGGTCGTTGTTTTTAGGACACATTCAACGAAGTAAAAAAAATTTATTTTTAATAGAAGTGACGGTATCGTATTAGTGTAACGAGATACAGAACGGCGCACAGACGACCGTACTGCTCGCGTGCAGTGACGAGACTATCTAAACTATCTAAAAACATATTTGTTTCAGATGAAATTCCTGTATCTGTTTCTACTGACTCGTAGAACTGGATTGAACATTATTTGGATTTTCTTTTTGAATAGTTAACTGTACAAATTGGTTAGGTTCTAATGGTATCAAATATTTGGGGTTTTTCATTAGTATTTCCCATTGCCATCGGTATAGGTACCCCCTTTACGTTGGACGGCAGTGTGTTATCCACGAGTTCCATACATATATAAATCGGGTAATTTCGATCACGCATAACATGTGACACAAGTGACAAACCAGATAATTTAGTTGACTTGAATGAATTATTGTTAAGTTCATTTGCTTCATTTACATATTTTTCATCGTCTAAATAATGTAATTCTTTATGAAGCGATTTAGCACTTGGTAGGTCTTCTTTTGTCTCATCATTTGACACAGTTTTATTATCTAAAAAAACTGTGTAGTGAAATTCTTACCATTTATTCTATCATTAATAAAGACTAGTTTAGCTTGATTTTCTTCATTTGATCTCTTTTTAAACTGAAATCGCCGACCAACCGTTACTATCTAAACGCATATTTGTTTCAGATAAACAACTTTATCTGATTCTACAATTTTGCCAGTACTCTTAGAACAGGATTGTACATTATGTGTATTATCTTCTTCAATAGTTAACTGTACAATTTGGTTTTCTACATTATTTATACCGTTTCCACCACGATTATTTTCAGCTCTTTCAGTGGAATAAGCGTTTCTGCATATTTCCTTGGAATTGTCTAAACCTAGTGGTTTTCTTGCAAACGTGAAATTATGTATTTTCAATCGGGTTTTTGGCTTTAAGTATTCATTGACTTCCGGTTTTGATCGTAGCTTTTTGTTTTCTGGCGCAAAGTAATAGATATCAATTGCATTTCCATTGGCCCTATGCACCACTAAACCTAGTGGTTTTCTTGCAAACGTGAAATGATGTATTTTCAATCGGGTTTTTGGCTTTAAGTATTCATTGACTTCCGGTTTTGATCGTAGCTTTATGTTTTCTGGCGCAAAGTAATAGATATCAATTGCATTTCCATTGGCCCTATGCACCACTTCTCGTCTCCAGCCAAAATCAAATGGCCTATTTAACTTGGGATAAAGAAGAATTTTATACAGCCTTTCTATAGCCAATGGATCCCAATTCAAATAGGCCATTTGATTATTTTGGCTGGAAAAGAGAAGTAGTGTATAGGACCAATGGAAATGCAATTGATATATATTACAGTGCAGCTCTTTTGTTTTTCCATGCTACGAAACCGGAGGTACATGAATATTTAAAGCCAAGATCCCGATTGAAAATACATAATTTCACGTTTACTAGAAAACCACTAGGCCTAAAAAATTCCAAAGAAATATATAGAAACGCTTATTCCACTGAACTATTGAGGAAGAAAATCCAAGTAACGTACAATCCTGTTCTAGCCTTTATTAATGATATAATAAATGGTAAGGATTTCACTACACAGTTTTATTTAGATAATAAAACTGTGTCAAATGATGGGACCAAAGAAGACCTACCAAGTGCTAAATCGCTTCATAGAGAAACACATTATTTAAACGATGAAAATTATATAAATGAAGCGAATGAACTTAACAATAGTCCATTCAATGCAACCAAATTGTCTAATTTGTCACCCGTGTCACATGTTATGCGTGATCAAAATTAAATTTTCAGTGATGTTTAGTTTCGATGTTAATAATTTTTGATATTTTGAAATGTAAAAGTATTTTTTTTTTTTATACTATTAAATAAATTATGTTTTTTCTTGCTTAAAAATAATTATAATATTAGTACTTTATTAATTAGAGAATATTTAGATTAACCTTGATAAAAAGCACGAATAGGTATTGAAACATTGTTAGTAATGTATTATTTATCTTTATGTGTTTTATATGAACCGANCCCTTTATTAAGATATTTGATTTTTTCATTGAATGACAATAAAAAATATATTTATATGATACCTTCTATTTATGCATTTTTTCTATAATAAAATAATTATGTAAATATAATTTTTAAATGGTTAATACTCAATTTAAATATATAATTAATAGATAAAGGAATGTCCTGTTTAGGTTTCCTGTGAATAAAAACTGATTAGAACATGGATGCAACAATCCCACTTGATTCTAATCACCTTTATATACAGTTGATAAGAAGAAATCATTATTAACAAAGTCATTCTTTTATATGCCGAGGTCAGTTACTATTTCCATAATATTGTTGGACTTTTTGTGAAATGGTATATCTACTCTTGTACAAATATAATGTTAAGATTTACCAGCAACCAACAATTACTTGGTCTGTCTTAAAAATAAATTATTATAAATAACTTTATAGTTTATTATTTGTTCCTAATGTGGCATTAAACAAATTGTAATTGTAGCAGATCTGTTTTTGACAACTTCTTATCCTTATTTATTTACTTTTGCAATAAAATACTACATAATCAATAATATATCAATAATAGTTTCTAATATTTTAAGTCATTTTAATGCAGTAAATGACTTTTCTGTTTACTATAATTATGAAAAATATAACTTTTAAATTGTATTTGAAGAAGTTTAATAGTAAAAGGAAATATGAGTAGACAACATTTATTAGGGTTACATTTTATTTGGTTTTTCAGATACAAAATGTTTGCTTTGCGGCCATGTTAATAATTTCTTCTCTATTTTTTGACTTCGAACTACATTAAAGACCTTCACTATAATTCTCCATCTATTATTACATGATCTCTTTAGGGTTATCTGGTAAATTAATGTTTGATAAGAATTCACCAAACTTGGCAAATAGAAATTTAAATTAGGTGTATTAATGAACCAACATGAAGTTGTCTAGATTCAATAATGAGCGAAGAGTCATATGATTTTATAATATTAATTTATTCTTTTTTATCTCCATTGCAGTACTTCTTTGAAATGAAATTGATGTAGGTTGGTACATAAAAGAGGTAATTTTTTGATTTTATTAGGAGTTAATGTATACGAAAAACACGGAACTATTTATGCATGTGTAGTAGAATACCTCAAAAAAAATCTGACAGGGTGTCAATTTTTGGATGTTTCCAAAGAAGTCCAAACGCTATAAATAGGCCTCAAAATTATCGTTTCGGCACAATGCATACTCCATGCAAGTATATATAGTTGTTTTTTTCTGGCATTTGCACAGAAAAAAATGAGTTAACACTAATTTTTGTAAAGGCTTCCCTTCCGGGAGGCCGCGCAATCATTCGATAACACTTCGAATTCCCATTCACCGCGGTTATGTACATTGGTAAAAAATCATGATCCGGGGTGAGGAGATTAGTTGCACTTATAAGTTATAAGTAATTTTGATGTAGCTTATTATACTATACAGTTAATTTGTAATGTATTATTTGTACTTATGTATTGTACATTAACTGTTTATAATTTTTTAACACACTTTTAAGTTAAAATATTTACAAAATATATTTTTCAATTTTAATCCTTTTATGTTCATATTTAATTTTTTCGCTAAATGACAATAAAAAAATACATTTATATTATACCTTCCATTTTTAAATTTGTTTTATAATAAAATAATAATGTAAAAACAAAATTATTAAAGGGTTAATACTTCTGTGAATAAAAACTGATTAGAACACTGATGCAACAATCCCATTTGATTCTATCACCCTTATTCTCAAAAATAATAAATGTAATATTCTACAGACTAATTCATGTTAAGAAAAATTACAAATACACAATGAAACAAAGAACAATTATTTTATAATATTTTCTATCAATATATTTTGGAGAATAATAATCAAATAAGTTATACTTCCTAACATAATTATGTCTAGTAATAACTCATTTTAAATAATAATATTTTTAAAATAAATTATTTCCATGAAAAATGACCAATTTAAAATAAAATAAAAATGCAAATATTGTATTTTACTGTATTTATTATATTTTTTCCAGAGGTAGTTAAATTTAAAATACAAATAATAAAATAATAGTAGAAATCATAAATTAAAATTGTATAAATTCTCATAATTGATTAGAAATTAGTCATATTTAAAAAATATATACAAACATTTATAGTCAAATGATTCAATTTTATTAGCAACCTTCGCTAATTCATCAATTACACATTGTTCATACTGAGGCTTTAAAACTTCTACTTGTTCCAATAATTATGACTTGACATTATTTTGATCACCTTTACTTTCAAGCCAGTTGATAATATCTCTTTTTTTCCAAGACATATTGGTGCAAGGGTCCTTCTTCACCGAATGATATGACGCATTATCCATGACGATTAAGGCATTGTCGTTCAACAACGGCAAAATTGTAATTCATAAAAATTATCACCGTTCATTTCATCATGATAATCTTGTGTATTGTTTTTGGATTCGAATCAAAATAGACCGCCAGCAACGAAGCCGTCAGATGACTCGATGTGCACAACAATGATCCGCTTTCTCCTACCAGACGGCTCCTTTTGTCCAGTTGTATAGCTTCTGAGGAATCTTGACGATTTTACTGTATTATCCAGCCAAGATTTTGGAGTGGTTTCGCCTGTGTTCAACCATGTTTCATCTAGGTAATATATTTGTCTACCTAACTGACGGTAATGTCTCATAGTTTCTAGATATCTTCGGCGCCAACACACTATATCATTCCGTTCGATTAAAAAGCTATTACGAGACTTACGGACATACTCGAAATTCAGATGTTTCGTTGGACGGTTGGGCCAAAACTGAACAAGAACGCTCACAGTCCGTTGTCCGATACCACATTCTTCAGATATTTGTTTTATAGTTTCCTCCGCAGTCAATTTTGGCCCATCTCCAATTCCCTGCAGTGCTATTTTGATTTTGTCCAAATTGACAATCATCAGGTTTTAAAGAGAACCAACAAACTAAAATTAAAAACATTTTTTATAGTACACAGTAGGTACAATTATAATACAATCATAAAAGTTAAAACAATTCTTACTTTTTCACGAGGAATTTTTTTCATTGGTGAAATATTGTTGCCTTCTCGATCCATTTTGAATAAAACAAATTATTGTAAAATCTTAACAAAAAATACAAAATACGCAAACGCAGTAACGCTAATACTGAAGGATAAACAAATAAACGTAATTACCTAGTTAAGGTCAAAGTAGTGAACGATATGATTCAGATCGCCGAACGGAGGTGATCCGAATTATCTGATATTTTCTTTTCGTATTTGTTCGTAGGTTCATACACGAGTTTTTGATAACCTTATCATAATAATAAATAATTGTATTATGAGAGTGAGTGAAATGGAGCTGTTCCGAAACTAATCTCCACCGTTTTGCGCACGTTATCATACCGATACCGAATGTTTAACCTATGCTTCTATACGAAGTCCGAATCATACAAAATACAAATTATAATATCTAATCTATGTCCGAATCATCACGCGATTCGCGAACCGTTTGGGAACCACGACAATTGAACTGAATATTCGCTCTCTACTTTGAACCGTTCAAAAGATCCGGGTCGTTTGCGGTAGTGTATGCATATACAATATATTTCTTTATCGGGTTTGTATTTGTACAATGTTTATTTTCATTTGTTATTACTGATACTGTATAAATTCAAGTCAATGGGTAATGGTTTTGTAACGTCAAAATATCGCATTGCGAATTTTAACGGTGTTTTAAACTTTTTATCCACGCAATAAAATTGAATGATTATGATATGATTCAGATCGCCGAACGGAGGTGATCCGAATTATCTGATATTTTCTAAATTCTAAGTTCTTAAGGAACCCATCCTTGTCGCGGGAAAGTTAGAGGCCTTAAAAGCTGGGGGCTGATGTTCCCTCTGAAGACCCTGGACCAGTGGTGGCTCGCCTGTTGCTCCAGCACCACGACTGGCCGCAAGTAGCGCCAAAATGCAGATGGCCTTTGGTAGGCATCAGCCACAAAACCTGTGTGGACCCTGTCAGAGTTGTCCAGCCATAGGTAATAGATAATTTTCCAAATTATTCAAACAAAGATAATCCTAAACATTTTTAAATTGAGATAAATGTAGGATATTATTACCTAGAATAATTATTACTTTTTTTTTTGAAAGCAAAATTATAAAACTTTGAATTATGTGCTATCACTATTTCAAATTTTAAGTGTGAACATAATATATATATTTTTTTTGTCATAAAGTAATACAATTATTTGAAATAGCTTAGTTTTTACTAATAAAAATACAAATAGAATCATGTTGAGTATTCAATAACATTATTTTGTCATAAATGCTTTAAAATATAACAAATTATATGATTTGATACTATAATCTTTTAAGATTACAAAACAAAATTATTGAAAAGTTAAAACAGTTTTTCATTAAATAGGTAAAACAATTATACAAACTTATATTAAAACCTTTATATCTTTTGAAGTAGTGTAAATTTATAAAAAAAAATCACTATTTTTAATATAGTTAATTATATTTTTAAAATAATTAATATTTAAGTTATAATATATGCGAACCAATATTTTAATTTTAATATTGGTAGATATAATAGATTAATCATAAATATGCAGATGTAACAAAAGAAATTATCATTGTTTTTTGTTAGTTTGAATTGCTGATGAAATTGAAATATGAGTACCTTCAACCAATCATTTAAATTGTTAATAGTTACTTCAGTAAACCTTTCAACAGCTAGAGATAAAAGTAATCTTTAAAGAGAAATCTAAAATTAATAATTATAACAGGTATCAAATTTCAAGTATAAGTAATTTAACTTGTATAATTATTTACTTAAATACATCATCTAAACCAGTTAAATAATTAATAATATGATAATAATTGAATGACTTTTCAAAAATTATGTTGTATGAAACACTGTTTATAACTGGTTAGTACTGTAATTAGACTTATTAAAATACTTTGACAATTTTGGTTATGGATTATCAACATTTTATCTTGTTAAATATAAATTATATAATAAACAATTAATTGATTCACTTTTAATATTATTTCAATGGGAAGTTGTAAATTATTAATTTTTTTATAATTTATTAAATAGTTTTGTACTAATAACATATGTATTGAAAAGTAGGTGGATAAAATATATGGAAATCAAAAAAATAAGATCATAATGTTACAGCCTGTAACATTAGATTTAGCAGATTTAAGGATTAGTTACTAAAAGTAGTAAATATATCTTACAAGTACCACTGCCTATATGAAATATACCAGTGCGTTTATAATTCAGTATGTGGTCTATATACAATTTTAACATTTTATGCTAAAAATTGGAATTTTTATTATAAATGTCTATCAATATCTATAGGTTGTAGGGGTCCGGTGAGGTGGCCACTCACTACGCCTACTGTATCGATCATCAAGTCCAAACCTCATATCAATGTAAAGAAGTTAATACCCTACTTCAGCCTGATTTTGCACCGTTTAGAGGAGTATGTATGTAAAATAATTCAAAATCATTATCATTATCAACATTTTAATATTTATTAGAGGATTTCGCAGTATATGTACTATGTATCTATGGATAGTCATACATCGCACAGACGAGATAGTCCGCATATTAAAGTACCTAGCACAATGTTATGTAGGTATAATTACATTCAACTACATTCCGCAACATCCATGATGTGAAATGTAAATGTATAGTTGCGATGTTGATATTGCGAGTCATGCATGATATACACAGATGTCCGAAAATAAGACGCAAAAGGCGAAACGCGAGTAAACGGAACGATAAAACAAATAAACAATACTCAACCGTCACATAGTTACAACCATAAACCCGTATACACACTTATGACGTTGTAGGCACGATGAATAATTTCATGGCTACCAGACAAGGTTTATAATAGCTAGTTTTGTACAAAATAATACTATAAAAACAAAACGTATTTACCGTATTAAAACGTAACGTAATAAAACAAAACGTATTATTTATAATAAGTAATTATTGAAATTAAAACAATCTAATTAAATAAATTAAACAAAATCGAAATGAGACTACGAGAAAGGAATAGTGCATACAAACACATGAAACGCTTGTTATCGTGTTATCGTTTATACGATAATTACGTCACGGTGTCATTTTATACCACTTTTGTTCTTTTGATATTTTCAAAGTGAGGTGACCTTTATAATCTATAAATTTTGGTTATCAGTGTGGTTAACGCGCGAGTGTTACAATGTCGCCAGATTTTGTCGGGTGACTAACCTTATTAGCAGTGGTGTTCCTATAAGGTATACTTTAAAAATGTTCTGTTCCGGGCGGCAGACGATAATAATCATAGATATTAAACATATTATGGATAAGAAATTAATATACTCGCTCTACGTGCACACACACACCAACATAGTGGAGAGAGAAACGATGGTTCTCACTTACACGGATCCTTCTGTGTAACAAAGAAAGTAGTAAAATTCGTGCAAGATAACGAGAGTGCTTAATAGTAGTATCAATTGTGTTAGCTAACAGATTTTTATGGAATGCCTTATCTATATGTTTGTGGCGGGTTTCGCGCCACATTTCTTCTTGCCGCTGCGCGTCGCTCGCGGCGGACATCGGCCACGCCCCTCGCCGTCGGCGTTTAGCGGTCATCGTCCACAGCTCCTCTCGTCTCGACGTGACCACCTCTCCGCTCTCTCCGCACCGACACCGTACGCGAAGCATTGTTTCCAACTCCGAATAATTCTTATGTATAATTGTTTCTTAACTAATGTTGTTTTTAATTGTTGCGTGCTCGCCTTTCCTCCGTCAAAAGCCGTCTGCTGGCGATCACTTGTATTATGTTTTTATGTTGTAAATAAACGTATCTTTATTACCTTATCATAAACCTTGTGTCTTGGTGTAACCCGCCAAATTGGTGACCTCGACGTGATCATCCAATCGCATCCGCCTTCGTTGTAATGGCTCAATCTACCGACCCTTCTGTCATCGAAGACAATACCTCCGCCATCGCGAACGTCCGTCTTCCAGCGTTCTGGAAACATTCGCCAGCTCATTGGTTCTTGTACGCAGACGCCGTCTATGCCTCACACCGCGTGTCGGCTAACATGTCCAAGGTCAATTTTTTGCTCTCCGCGCTCGACGAGGAAGGAATTTGAGCAATTGTGGACATTATGGGACCCACTGTCCTATACGAGTTGCTCCAGGCTCGACTGGTTGACGTCTTTGCCGACACGCGCTTATCACGCATCCGCGCACTCATCAAGCCCGGCGGGCTCGGCGTCCGACGTCCGTCTCAGATGCTCCGCGAGATGCGGGAATCTGTAGCAGGCGGTCTCAGTGAGCAGTTGCTCACAGATCTCTGGCTCCAGAAACTTCCTGCGAACGTCCACGCGGTCACGCGTACCTCGATGGTCCGCCCGATATGCTCGCGTTACGAGCTGACCGGGCTCTGGAGGCCTGTTCGTCACGGATCGACACCGCGTCCGCATCCGCCACTACCTCTTAACCCGACCGCCGAAGTCGTTTGGATAGGCTCAAGGATGGTCTCGAGTCACTTACGCGTCATTTCGACCGATTCCTTCGTCGCCTCGTCCGTCCGAGTACTCGTAGGCACGTCCGCCTAGCCCGCACGCCCGTTCCGTTCCCTCCGCGGGTGTTCCGTGCTATTATCACGCGTGTTACGATAGCACTGCGAAAAAGTGCCGTCCGCCGTGTAGCGAGAAGTCTGCTCTCGCGTGTCGCCCAGCGCGACACTCCTCGTGTTCGTCCACCCCGTCGGAAAACTGAGCTCCACGGCCAGTTTTCCCGCTCTGCATGCCGTGGCCCTTTCTGCGCGGGCTTTCGCCAACGACGTCTGTTCCGGGACGTTGTTCCTAATCGACACCGGAGCCGAAATTCGATCATCCTGCCGGGGGTCGACCCGGCCCAGCACTCCGACCTCTGCCTCACGGCCGCCAACAGTACTCGCATCAAAACTAACGGTTCCAGGACCCTCTCGCTTGACCTCGGGTTATCACGGCTCTTTACGTGGACCTTCGAGCGCGCTGACGTGCCGCGCGCCATCATTTATGCGGATTTTTTACATCATTTTGGTCTCGTCGTGGATATTCGGCGAAATCTTCTCATCGATCCCATCGACAAGTGCACCGTGCGCACCACCTCGGTCAAGGGTTCCTCGCCACCTACCTTGCGACAAAACATTTCGTCCACACTATCGAAGGTCGTCGTGTCACCCTTCGTACCGATCATCGGCCGCTTACCTTCATGTTTTCGCAGAAGTCCGAAAAGTTATTCGACCGACAAGCACGACACATCGCGTTCCTTTCCTTCCATGACGTCGAACATGTTAGCGGTGATTCCAATGTCGTGCCCGACGCGCTTTCTCGCCTCGAGATCGCGTCCCTTGATTATTATCATCCGGATCTGGATCAGTGGGCCATCGATCAGAACGACGATCCGGAACTTAACCAAATTCTTTGTGGCGAAGTTCGCTCATCTCTCGAGCTCCGTCCGCTGCTTCGTTCGGCTCATGGTTCGCTCATTTTTGACGTCTCAACCGGTTCTCGGCGACTTTTCGTCCCCGCCTGCCGACGTAAAGCCATTTTCGCGTCCATCCACAATCAGGCGCACAGAGGCCGTGCAGCCACTGCTCGGCTCATTAGGAACCGTTTTTTCTGGCCGAACATGGACCGAGATATCCAGCTATGGGTTAACACTTGCGTTCCGTGTCAGAAAAGCAAAGTCCACCGCCATACTTCGTCGCCTGTCGCCTCGTTCGCGCCGTTTTCCCGCCACATCCACCTCGACATCGTGGGCCCTCTGCCTCCTTCGAACGGTTCCAAGTACCTCCTCACCTGAATCGACCGTTTCACTCGTTGGCCGGAGGCATGGCCGATTGACTCCATGTCTGCCCACGTCGTCGCCTCTACCCTCATCGCTAATTGGATCGCTTGTTTCGGCGTTCCGGATGTCATTAACACCGATCAGGGCCGGCAGTTCGAATACGACCTCTTTAAAGCGCTCATGGACTCATGTGGCATCCAGCACGTCCGTACTTCGCCCTATCACCCGCAGGCGAACGGCATGGTCGAACGTTTCCACCGCACGCTCAAGGCAGCCCTCATCGCGTACGACTCCGCGCGCTGGTCGGACCGTTTGCCTGTGGTCCTTCTCGTGCTCCGCAACACCGTCAAGGAAGACATTGGTGCCGCTCCCGCGGAATTGGTTTTCGGCGGGTTAGGGTGCCTACCTTTTAAAGTGAAATTATGAAAATATATCCAGTTTTGAGATACACTGAATAATAGGGTGTTGTACAGCTGTTGGCATCGTGTAGGTAAATGTATTTATGTGGCCAGCACCTTTACACTAGTATACTGTAGCTAACCTCACCAATATATTGAGTAGTAAGGCCGTAACGTGATATTTCAATAGATGCGGCGGAGAGCGTGGAGTAGTTCGTAGCAGGATGTGACGGTAAGGGAGGAAAGGATGATGAAGAGGGGGATTGCAAGGGAAATAAGGGATCATGTACCTGCAAACACATTACAATGATAGCGGGCGAAGGAGCAGCTCCGGCTCTTGCTATAGTTTCAGAACCGTTCTTTTTATACTTATACATTTGTAATTTTGGGTAGGGGTGAATAGTGGAACACTATTCAAACGCAACATGGCATGCGAGTAAGCCACATATATCAGTATATCTGTAAACTATATTACTATACAATCTATAGTACCTATAACAAGATATTTGATATTTGTGTTGTATGTAAACAGGACCAAAAAAATCGTTAAACATATTATATTTAATAAAAACAATAAAGTAAAAACAAAATTATTAAAATGGTTAATACTCGTAAATAAATATATAAATAAAAAATTTATATGTAAAAATAAAACGTAAATAAATAAATGCGCGTCACCTGCAGTGGCTGGAGTATTAGTAGTATAAGTAATAAGTATTATGTAATATTAATAATTCATCAGGTTTTTAGAAAAATCAAGCATTTTAAAATTTTTTGATCATAACTTTCAAAAAATGTTGAACGTTTTTTTTTTGAAAGTACTAATAAATAAATCATACGAAACATACATTTTGGAAAAAAATCGCTTGGGAATTAAACTACATTCGTTCCCTTATTGAAACATATTAAGTAGACTGTACATTTATGTGACTTTTAAGATGTTTTCATAATTGTAAGATAAAACCATTAAATTAATGGTTTACCTAATATATTTTAATAAATAATAAGTAAAATCATTGAATCCTTTAATTATACTTATAATTTTAAATTATGATATAGTCTTGTACCACTTTACTTCTCATCTCTAAACTTTAAATACTTAAAACTAATTCATTACTCCTGGGTGTTAATGTTTACAATTCAAACTTCAACAGCCATTGAAAGAACTAAATTATTAAAAAAAAAAATGATTTAACATTTTTAAATAAAATGTAAGAAAATATAAAATTAACTCCTAAGGGTAGACATACTAAAAAATTTGCTACTTCACTTTAATTTTACTTACCAAAATCATACAGCTATGTTAGGTAAAAATCAATTAAATTTATTTATTTAAGTTACTTTTTAGGTTACCTCTTTTTTAGTTTTAAATTATATTAAGGTCTATACTTTGTTTACCCAACCCAAGTTATCTAATTAATTTGGCATCAAATATTAATATTGATGTAAACACTGTTTTTTTGTTAAAAGTATTGATTGAAATAAGTAAATTCTCAAATGAAGATAAATACTGTTGTCTCATAATTGACAATTGACTTGATGAGAAAAATCAATTCAATGGGACAGTGTCAACCATAAGTAAAAATACAAAATAATATTTTTAAATATTTATTTATTATATTATTATCATTTACTCATTTTGGTTATTGTGATTATGATAAAGAAATTACTGTAGATGATTGTGAAACACCTGCATCTAAAGTACTAGTATTCATGTTGTCTAGTATCAATAAAATTTGGAAATGGCGAATTGGATATTGGTTTGTATATAAAATAAGATCAACTGTTCAATCATAACTTATAAAATTCGCTATAACTTAATGCAAAAAGTAATAAAATACAAATTATAAATAAAAAAATCTGGAAAATATATCTTTTAAGATGAAATAGTCAGGTATCTCAAATTAAAATTAAAAATTACTAATTACAAATACCTACCTATTGAAATTTAACAATAATATTAGTATTTATTATTCAAGTAATGGAAAATAACGGGCTTATATTTATTCCCAATGACCATTTGTTCCACAAAATGTGTAGATAAGTATTTTGCAGAACAATTGATTTTGGAAGAAGTGTACAAATATTTGTTCGACAGTATATTCGTGACAAACCATTTGTTAACATAAACATCTCTTCCAAAATTATTTTTTCTAATGACCATTTGTTCTGTAAACCGTTTGTTCCACATATTATGTTTTGTGGAATAAAGTATCGCGGAATAAAGTCCATTGACAGAAACATTTGCGGAACATATTTTGTGTTGAAATAAATGTTCACTAATCATGAAATATTTGCTCCAACGTACTTATGTTCCGCAAATATTTGTGTATCTGAAAATTGGGTTCCATGTAATCACGCCGATGGTAAAAACGTCATGCAATCAAACATATACGGGTGTATATACCCGTCGGCGTAAATACATGATACCGAAAATTGTCTTAACTCTTTTGAGTTCCCACAACTTGGTGTAATCTAAAATCTCAACTTCACAATAATTTAATCGAGGTTACACGGTATTTATGTATTCCTCATAATCCTTATTAGACTCGATGATCGGTTGCTAAAAGCTATACTTCAACACTGTGATCAATCAGATAAGAAATCGTATGTATTGCATGTAAAAACATCGAAGTCCTATTTATCTTTAACCTGTTTTTCAGAATCTGAGTATAAGAATGGATAAAATGGTTTTACTATGATGTAAGTTATTGAGATTATTATTATTTGTATAATTAAATATTAATTGTTTAAAAAAACAAGACATAAAGTGTTAAAAACACCTTACATATATAAGTGGAGTTAGTTATAAGTATGTTAAAGTTAAATTCATTGATGATTTTAGGATATTATAACCATAATATAATCATGATGACTATAATGATCATTTATAATCATCGCGTTAAGTAGGTATTGTGGAACAAAGTATACATGGAACAAAAGTACATTGGAAGAAATATTTGCTAAATGTAGATCTGTAGGATCAAATGTTTATAGAACAAATTGTTTGTGGTAGAAATATATTGTATAACAAATATTTTGTGGTTAGTGAACATTTCTTCCAAAATCTTTTGTTCCTATGACCATTTATTCCAAAAAAACACTTTTTCCACGTTTTAATCATGGAACAAATGTCCATTGGGAAAAATGGTAAAATGTAGAACAATGTCCGTCGGAATAAAAGTACTCAAATTCCACATAAAGATGACGGCCAATGACGGTTACATTAATTTATATAGTAATCGTGTAGTAGTTTATTATCTATATCTGTGTTAACAATTATGCCAAGGTGTGTTTATAAATAAACAATAAAATAATACACCTTGAATTATGTTTTTTGCGAATTTATAATCATTAACCAAAATAATAAAATCATAATTGATAACAAATATAACCTGGTTAATTGCCAAAACACACCTAATTTTATGGAAAAATCGAACAAACCATTAGAAAATTTGTCATATGTCATATTTCACAAAATTTAAAAATTCCATAAAAATATTGATTTAACCAAAAGTAAAAGTTTTGACACCAGTGTTTTTCTAAAAATTGAATTTAAAAACCGTCTATCTCATAAATTATAAACTAAATTTTGTAACATGATCTAATAGTATTTCATAGTATTAGTAAAACAATATTATTTTATTAATATATTATGTTTGTTTTGCTATTTTATTTTACGTGTGTGTTATAATTTCTAACGTTGATTTATTTATTTTAAATATTAATAAAATTAATTGTTGTGTGTCGATTTATGTGAATCAGCAGAAATAGTCTTTTGATGTCTTGCTCAAATAATGGGAGAAAATTCTTGGAATGAATTTAGGAAATACATTTAGAGTTTGTGTGTCACATTTAAAAAAAAAAAGATGAAATTATTGATCAATGAGGTTCAGGAGAAGGATTGTCTAAGTACACTGTAAGTACCTAAATAACATATAATTATAAAACTAAGTATAATTCAATACAGTATTCAAAATATAATAATTTATGTACATACAATTGTACATTGTTTAGGTCTGAATAATTATTATTTTAATATATGCCTATGTTTTATATGATATATTAAAATGTACATTCTAGATATGTTTGAAAACATCTAGACTTAAAGAAGATACTGTCCTATTCATACTAAATAATATCATGTCAGAGCAAGATCAAAATGATAGTTTCATTTCTGTAAGCGATAAAATTTAAAATAATTCATCTGAAGAAATTATTTATCCAGTTCAGAAAGAAATAAAAGTAAATATGTATACTTACTTGTTTTATAATACAATAGATATATTTGAAACATATTTTTTTACAGATTGAATTGAATGTAGATAAAAATTTATTTGATATAGTTTTTAACCAATTAATAAATATAAATGTTCCAATGAAATGATTTCCAATGAAAAGAGTATATGTTTAAAAGTATACAAACAAGTTCATTTTTTTATAAAATGGGTTCTTTTAAATCTGATTATTACAGCTATGTTGAAAAACAACTTGTTATAACTGAGGGTAAGAAAATACATTTAGTTATTATTATTATTTAACATATCAACAATAGAATTAACTTTATAATTATAAGCTTAAAAATATTAAATTTTGTACAGCAATTTTTACAATAGATTATGTGATACCTTTCAATTTTTAAAATAAAAGATAAGGATGTAGGTATACATTTGCAAATGGTCCAATTGCTTTGTAGAGATTTTTTAGTATAGAGAGTATATTAAATTATTTTTTAATAGTGAAGGTAATTATTTTTTTGTGTTCATAGATTCCAATATAATTTTACAGATACATGAGAAATAAATATTAACTTCAGGTATTGGATTTCCTTCTGATTATACTCCTCAAAGTAAAGAAGAGTTGGAAAAGGTTTTGAATTTATTTGATGAAATTAATATTTGCAATGGCGTAATAATTTTAAATGAATACACTTCTATTATAACTTCATATTTTGGGCAAGATTGTATACAAGCCTGTGGTCAATACCACCATTTAAAATGCTTAAAAATGTTGTCTAAAAAAAAAAAAGGTAATTTATGAATTGTATTTCATACAATTCATTGTATATCATTATTTATTGGTTTTTAATAATTATTGTATAAAATATAAAAATAAATAATAAAATTGTTTAGTATATATTGTGTATGATGTCAACAGTTGATGTACAATGTTAAAAAAAAAAAATATACAGAATGTTTAATGGGAAAGTTTTAAGATTTAACTTTTCAACCAATAAGAAACAAACATTAACAAATCCATAAAAAAATCCATTTGAAAAATTTTTCAAGGACAAATAGAAAAACCAGTAGATTACAGAGTAATAAAAATGACTGCAAAAATAAAATGAAAGAGCTTAGTGATTCAAATTTGTCTCAGATATTAGAAAATTCTATTATACTTTAATTTCAATCAGAATTGATTCTAGAGATATTAGTTGTAGCTAGATTAAAAAAACCAAAGAATAGGAAGGATTGTAAAAGTTGGATGCTAATATGTCCAATTTTAGATTTTGAATGGAGCAAAGAATCTTATAGTTTTACAAAGATGTTAATTTTTTTTTTTTGTGGACAACTTTTCTACCAACAATTTTGTTACAACTTTTAATGATAGTAATTTTTTTTTAAAAGAAATTTCACTGTGGAGGTACTTTAAAAAGGTCGATTTTCGATTTTCTGCAGAGTTTTTTCAGCAAATGTGAAAAACTGGGAAAACACATAGTAAAATAGGGGAAATCGGTACAACATTAAACAAATATTAAAGAAAATATATAGAGCCTACTTAATTATTTTACCATAATATGGTATACATATTGTTGACAAAGCATTGGTTTTTTGTAACCAATGGTTTATTGTTGCTTAAAGGTAGACATTAAATTACTTATAACAGTGGTTGCATCCATTCCCATTATCCCAGGACGTCTTTTTTCAAATTATTATTTGATAAAAATACAAATAGGTAGGTATTTGAAGAAATTAAGATTGTCATAATTTAAGTTACTGTGGTATTAATGTTTAATTATTATATATCTATGTATATATATATATATATATTATGTATTAAATCAATGTACATACTATAGATGTAAAAATAAACTTAATTATTTTATATTTTATTAAGTTGTAATCACATTATAATAACTGGATATTTTATAATCCCAATCAGCTAAGTACCTGTGTTAAAAATGATCGTGTTACACATTAATTATATTACTTTTATTTAATAAATGTAAAACATTAAATTAATAAATAATTAAAACATTCATTATTAATTAATATTTTTAATACTTATTTACATAGAGGTGTATAATTTACATTTAGATATTTAAAACGTTAAATCATGCAGTGAATGAGTGAAATAGGTATGGTAGGTATCATTTAATGTAAAGTACACTGTAATTAGTGATGGGAACAATTGAGTGAAAATAATCAATAACATTTTATTAACATTTTATTAACAATATATTAACAATATTATAACAATTTATCTTTACATTCACATAATTAATGTTGAATTTAAATAATTGATAGGTAAGTCAATCTCTCTTGTTTCATATTTGATCTAAGATAGTTTTTGACAACCTTCAACTTTGAAAATGATCTTCCCCTGTACCTAGCGGCTAGCATTGCTTAAAAATTAAATTAAATAAAAAAGCAGAACAATGTACATATTTGGAAAAAAAGATGATATTTAAAAGTTATTTGCATGAATATAATTCCAAACATCATGTGAGTTATGATCATGTTAAATTAAAAACGAGTTTCTTATTAATCACTTATTTATTTATCCACATTTTAAAGAAGAGGTATCACTCCCCCTGTAATATTTCTAGATTTAACATGGCTCGGTGCTGAATGAATTGTCCACGTTTTTACACTAAAATAACTGGATAAACTCGGTTATAAATTAATGATATAATATAAAAACGTACAAATTTGTATTCTAATCATAAACTACAGACTCAATATTTAGTATCATAGAGACGTAAAATGATTATCAATAAACAATTATTGTTTCTATAATACTACATATTTAATATTGAATAATTTATATGCATAAATAATCTAGAAATTGAATGATACCCAAAAGTAGATGTTAAATAATAAATTGTAACCATAGACATAATACATACCTATATGTATACCAAAAAAGGTACCTACAAACTAACCCCAAAAAAGTTGGGATTAAATAATTAAATTTTTGAAAATATCTAATAACCTACAAAATATATATAAAACTAAAAACCTAAAGAGAGAAGATTTTTAAGAATAATTGCAAAAAGCCAAAAATAAACTCAAATACTATAATATCTTTGTACATTTTATGACAGCTCATTTTTTTTACCGGTTTTTGAAGATTTAATAAAGGTTTATCAAATTAATGGATAATTCATAGCTTTCATTTAAACACGCTAGAGATAACCCATTAATTTGAAAACCATTTAATTATAAAATGTTCAATTATTATTCCGTTCAATACACAGTCACTGTTACATTTTTCTCAATACTGCAATAATTATATACAGAAAATATTACAATAAGACTTAATACAACCCAATCACGCATAAGGTATTAAGAATAATTAGGAAGAATAATAATTTGTTTTTATATATCTAATCCTATAATAAAATTTAGTCTTAATACACAATATAATTTAAATAAAAACGTTTTTAAAGTGAGGACAAGTAGGCAATGAATATTGTAATATGCAATTTCTAATCGTATTACATGATAGTCTAATATAGACATTTATAAAATAAAAACTTACATGACAGTAAATTAAAGACGAAATCTGCGTTTTATAAAAATTTCATAAAACCAAGTTCCAGAATTTACAAAGTTGTGTCTCAAGTTGGAAGTAATAAATTCCAATTTCATCATTACCATTATTTTGGTAGTTGATCTATGATTAGGTTATTCTCTTGCTATCAACCCTAAAAAAAATAAATTAATGAATTATTAAAAAAAAATTTAAAAAAAAAAAACTTTCATCTTTTTTTATTTGACAAATAAAATTTATAAATATTTGATGACAATGTGTGATACCTTACGAATTATTCTTATAATTATACATCCTGAGGAAGTTGATTCTTAAGAATATTTGCAAAAAGTTAAAAATAAACTTAAATACAATAATATCTTTGTACATTTTATGACAGCTCATTTTTTTTACTAGTTTTTGAAGATTAAATAAAAGTTTATCAAATTAATGGATAATTCATAGCTTTCATTTAAACACGCTAGAGAAAACCCATTAATTTGAAAATCACATTATTAAAAAATGGTTCAATTATTATTCCGTTCAATACACAATCAATGTAACATTTTTCTCAATGCTGCAATAGTTGTATACAGAAAATATTACAATAAGACTTAATAGAACCCAATCATGCATTAGGTAATAAGAATGATTAGGACAATACAGCGGAAATATTTTTTCTAAACATTGAAAATTTTAAAAACATTCTAAACAAATGTCGATAGCTAAAAAACAAAATTAAACTTACAATACATAACCGATGTTTTAATATAATAATAATATGTTTTTATATATCTAATCTAATTATAAAATTTAGTCTTAATACACAATATAATTTAAATAAAAGGAAAATACAGCGGAACTATTTTTTCTAAACATTGAAAATTTTAAAAACATTCTAAACAAATGTCGATAGCTAAAAATCAAAATTAAACTTACATTACATAACCGATGTTTTAATATAATAATAATTTGTTTTTATATATCAAATCCTATTATAAAATTTAGTCTTAATACACAATATAATTTAATTAAAACCGTTTTTTAAGTGAGAACATGTGGGCAATGAATATTGTAATATGCATTTATAATCATATTACATGATAGTCTAATATAGACATTTATAAAATAAAAACTTACATGACAGTAAATTTTAGACGAAAGCTGTGTTTTATTAAAATTTCATAAAACCAAGTCCCAGAATTTACAAAGTGGTGTCTCAAGTTGGAAGTATTAAATTTCTACGGCATCATTACCATTATTTATTATAGTTGATCTATGATTAGGTTATTCTCTTGCAATCAACCCTAAAAAAAATAAATTAAAGAATTAGTAAAATAAAATTTAAAAAAGAAACTTTCATCTTTTTTTATTTGACAAATAAAATTTATAAATAATTGATGACAATGTGTGATACCTTACGAATTATTCTTATAATTATACATCCTGAGGAAGTTGATTCTTAAGAATATTTGCAAAAAGTTAAAAATAAACTTAAATTCAATAATATCTTTGTACACTTTATGACAGCTCATGATTTTAATTGGTTAAAGATGATTAAATAATGGTTTATCAAATTGATCGGTAATATTTAGCTTTCATTTATACATGCTAGAGAAAACCGATTAATTTGAAAATCACATTATTTTAAATTGTTCAATTATTATTCCCTTCAATACACAATCAATGTAACATTTTTCTCAATGCTGCAATAGTTGTATACAGAAAATATTACAATAAGACTTAATAGAACCCAATCATGCATTAGGTAATAAGAATGATTAGGACAATACAGCGGNTACATGATAGTCTAATATAGACATTTATAAAATAAAAACTTACATGACCGTAAATTTTAGACGAAAGCTGAGTTTTATAAAAATTTCATAAATCTAAGTCCCAGAATTTAAAAAGTGGTGTCTCAAGTTGGAAGTAATAAATTCCTATGGCATCATTACCATTATTTATTATAGTTGATCTATGATTAGGTTATTCTCTTGCAATCAACCCTAAAAAAAATAAATTAAAGAATTATTAAAAAAAAATTTAAAAAAAAAAAACTTTCATCTTTTTTTATTTGACAAATAAAATTTATAAATAATTGATGACAATGTGTGATACCTTACGAATTATTCTTATAATTATACATCCTGAGGAAGTTGATTCTTAAGAATATTTGCAAAAAGTTAAAAATAAACTTAAATACAATAATATCTTTGTACATTTTATGACAGCTCATTTTTTTACTAGTTTTTGAAGATTAAATAAAAGTTTATCAAATTAATGGATAATTCATAGCTTTCATTTAAACACGCTAGAGAAAACCCATTAATTTGAAAATCACATTATTATAAATTGTTCAATTATTATTCCGTTCAATACACAGTCAATGTAACATTTTTCTCAATACTGCTATAATTATATACAGAAAATATTACAATAAGACTTAATACAACCCAATCATGCATTAGGTAATAAGAATGATAAGGAAAATACAGCGGAACTATTTTTTCTAAACATTGAAAATTTTAAAAACATTCTAAACAAATGTCGATAGCTAAAAATCAAAATTAAATTTACATTACAAAACCGATGTTTTAATATAATAATAATATGTTTTTATATATCTTATCCTATAATAAAATTTAGTCTTAATACACAATATAATTTAAATAAAAACGTTTTTAATGTGAGAACATGTGGGCAATGAATATTGTAATATGCAATTTATAATCATATTACTTGATAGTCTAATGTAGATATTTATAAAATAAAAACTTACATGACAGTAAATTATAGACGAAAGCTGCGTCTTATAAAAATTTCATAAAACCAAGTCCCAGAATTTACAAAGTGGTGTCTCAAGTTGGAAGTATTAAATTCTAATAGCGTCATTACCATTATTTATGGTAGTTGATCTATGATCAGGTTATTCTCTTGCAATCATCCCTAAAAAAAAAAATTAAAAAATTAGTTAAAAATAGTTAAAATAAAAATACTTTTATCGTTTTTAATTCGACAAATAATATTTATAATTAATTGTTGACAATGTGTGATACTTTACGAAATATTT
>CABPRJ010002450.1:0-31761 GCA_902439185.1 Cinara cedri | reverse complement strand
TGGTAGTTGATCTATGATCAGGTTATTCTCTTGCAATCATCCCTAAAAAAAAAAATTAAAAAATTAGTTAAAAATAGTTAAAATAAAAATACTTTTATCGTTTTTAATTCGACAAATAATATTTATAATTAATTGTTGACAATGTGTGATACTTTACGAAATATTTTTTTAATTATACATCTTGAGAAAGTTGATTCTTAAGAATATTTGTAAAAAGTTAAAAATAAACTTAAATACAATAATATCTTTGTACATTTAAGGATCGCTCATATTTTTGACCAGTTATCCATGATTGAATAAAGGTTTATCATATTAATGGGTAACTCATAGCTATCATTTAAACACGCTAGTGACAACCCATTAATTTGAAAACCACTATATTATCAAATGTTCAATTATTATTCCCTTCAATACGCAGTCACTGTTACATTTTTCTCAATACTGCAAAAATTATATACAGAAAATATTACAATAAGACTTAATACAACCCAAACATTTCATTAGGGATTAAGAATGATTAGGAAAATACGGCGGAACTATTTCCTCTAAAACTCCAGAATTTTGCAAACATTCTAAACAAATGTTGATATCATAAAATCAAAATTTAATTTACATTACAAAACCGATGTTTTAATATAATAATAATATGTATTTATGTATCCAATCTTATTATAAAATTTAGTCTTAATACACAATATAATTTAAATAAAAACGTTTTTAATATGAGAACATGTGGGCAATGAATATTGTAATATGCAATTTAAAATCATATTACATGATAGTCTAATATAGATATTTACAAAATAAAAACTTACATGACAGTAAATTATAGACGAAAGCTGCATTCATAAAAATGTCATAAAACCTAGTCCCAGAAGTTACAAAGTTGTCCCGCAAGTTAGAAGTATTATCTTCTAATGGCATCATTACCATTATTTATTGTAGTTCATCTATTAACAGATAATCTCTATTGGAATGAATCCCAAAAAAAAAAATAAATTCCCTGAAAAAAATAAATTAAAAAAATTAACTACAATGTTATTGATTTTTCTTTTATGATTTATAATTAAACTATTGTATATGTCTAATAACTTGTGATATATTTTGAAAATGAAACTGATAAAGAAATTGAATTTTTTTGAATAACTGCTAATGCCAAAAATAAACCTAAATACAATAATGTGTTAATAATATGTACATTTTATGACAGCTCACGTTTTTGACTAGTTATAAATAATTGAATAATGGTTTATCAATTATATAGGTAATTCATAGCTTTCATTTATACATGTTAGAGACATTCCATTAATTTTCCACCAATTTCTTATAAATTGTTCATGTATTAGTCCCTTCAATTCACAGACATTGTTACTTTTTCTTTTTTCCTAAATATTGCAATAATTATTTTAAGGTTATTGTAAATTATGAAATAATATATCCCATACATGCCTTTTAAATTAGAAATGATTAGGAAAATACAACAAAACTATTTTTAAATATTTTTACAATTATACAAACCTATGAACTATTAACAATGTAGGGCAAAAGTGGTTGTGTCTTATAAGCTAATAAATAACGTAAAAAATTACATAATAATGGAAGTACCTTCAATTAATAATATGCTACGTTACATAACCGTTGTTACGGAAGCTGTAAATATGTCCAATTTAAACGGGAATGATGACCGTTAAGCTGGTTAAGATGGACAATTGCGGCAATGTTACCAAAGACGGCGCGAGACTGGTATTCCTGTTGACGGATGATCACGCGGTACTGGTGGTGCGACGATTGACAACACGACGTAATATACAAATTATTGTGATAGGTACACAAAATGCCATAGACGCTTCGAACGTTATTTAGGGCGGCTATCGAAGTACTTTGTGGATGAAGCGACAATATTAAAAACGCGAACGAACAAATTTTCCGGTTATGCGAACGCATACGCGAATATGCATTATAGGTAATATTATATCAACGAAAATAAGACTCGTACACATAATATAACGAAGTTTTTTGTTATTGTGACTATGAAGAAAACGAAATGGACAATGACCGTTTTCGACAAGCGATCGATAACGACAACGTGATTGTAAAACAAGAACTAGTCGGAAATGGCCACACATAGTTTGCAGTGCGATAATGACGTGACGTGATACTGATCAGCGTCTGTTTGTCGTCCGGTGCAACGAGCAGCTACCCGCCGTTATCTCATTTTGCGCGTGTAGTGAGAAAATTATGAATCGTACTTTATTCGTTAATAAGGATTCACTATGTTCCTAATCTAAAGAAAAATAAATAAAAAACATTTGAAAATATCACTTAAATGATAAAAAAAATTGTATCTTGAGCATATGCAAATTTTATATAATATGCAAATTGACAATATTATATATATAAACAAAGGACGAGGAACAAGAACGAATTATTTTTTTAAAAAGAACTTTTATAACACTGATTATTTAAATATAGTGCAATCAACGATATTTTGATTATTTTAGGATGAAGAATTAGTATGAGTTATACAAAGGATAAACAACTGGTGGCAGCAGTGTCGCGATCATAATTTTGGGGAACAAACATCTGTAAAAAGATAACTAATATATCTAATATATATTTATTCATACATTCTCACAATGCAGGACGATTTAACAAAATTATCTGCAGCTGTTCTATTAATAAATCATTCAGCAAACTCAATATCGAAAGCATTTGTTGAAAATTTTGTCTGTCAACATAGAATACCGGAGTTAATAGTCACGAACAAAGGACAAGATTTTTTAAGCAAAGTATTCACAGCATGCTGTAAATTTCTTCAAATAGACAAAATTAAAACGACGGCGTATCATCCGTAGTCCAACGAAGCCTTAGAGAGGTACCACCGAACTCTAGCAGAGTATCTGAGCCACTTTATTAAGGAGAAAAAAAAGGATTGAGATCAATATGTTTCTTATGTAATATTTGTATAGAACAGCACGGTTTAACGTTGAGTGCAAACTAAAAACACGTAAACACGTTATAGTTAGTGTATAGATATCCAGTCGAAGTACCTCATTCATTGCAGAGATCTCCACAGCCATGTTATAATTACGAGGATAAAATTTTGAAACCAGAAAACGATTCCAAGAATCACACAGAATAGCACGTGATAAACTAATTAAAAAGAAACAGAAATCAAAACTAGCGTACGATAAAAAGCAACATGAAATTATCATTAATATAGAGTACTTGTGAATAATAATAAACAAAAGGGAAAGCTACAATCCAAATGGATGGATCCCTATTCGGTTACAACTCTTCATGATAACGAAACCATATCCATACAACGTGGACGTAAAGAAGTAGTAATACACAAGAACGAATTGAAAATGTTTAACTTATATATTAAGAAATAATCAAAATATGAGAAGACTCATAAGTTCACTACATAATTTAAATTATTTTAAATAGTACTTATATTAATTTTTTCAGAGTATTTGTACAATTGGACACTTTGTAAGGGCAGATATTTTATATAATATTTCACAAACAAAAGAGTCATCGGGAATTTATTTCGACTACATCTTTGACATGTGTACAGTTGCAGCTAATTGAGAGATCACAACATATTTAAACATTACAATTTATCTTACATATTACATATAAATTAAGAACTTACAAGAAGAAAAATTACCACTTTGCAATGAAGCTACCAAAAGTTTCGAAAATAATTGTAATTTTTTTTGTTTTAACTAACAACTCCATACAAATGATATTCGTTTAAATTTTAAATCAGTGTCAGAAAAAATTTTAAACGAATTTGAAGCAAAAACTAATAATATTCTTCAAGTAATTGAAAGACAAAACCATTTAAGAAATAAGCGACATATATACAAAAATATAGAAGATATGATATATACACTTTTTGAAACAATTAATTTAAATAATATTTCAAAATGGTACTCAAGTATAAAAAATATGATTAAAAATGATAGAAAATTTCAAAATATAGTAGAAAATAAAATGATGATCACTTCTACTAGTAAAAATGAAGCAATAATTCTGAATAAAAAAACAGTAGAAGCGACAACACAAGTTACAAATAATATGAGGAGAATTCGCCACTGTCTTACTTCAGATAGGGACAACTTTAGCGATAGGAATATGAAAATAATTTTAAGAAATCAAACCCTAAATTTAGAAACAATTTATAACCAATATTCTTTAGAATTATGTAAAGTAAATCAAATCTTACATTTTGCTATACAGGGAAAACTAAACCCATTCGTAATATCCTCAGCTCAGTTATTAGAAGAAATTAAAACAATTAAATTAAATCTTCCCTTTAATCTCGATATACTAGTACAACTAGACCTATCGGGCATGTCAGAAATGTTTAATATTATGTAAACAAGTATTGTCAGACATAATGGTATAATTATGTTTATAAATATTATTCCAAAAGTTTCTAGTAGTTTATTCAGTTTATATAATATTATACCTAACCCAGTGTTTGTAGATACCAACATTTATATGTTCAATTAACGTGGAATTAAGTATTTAGCTTTAACTATTGACCAAGAATTGTATATTAGATCAAAATGAATTTAGTATGTGCTATGACACGAAACATTTTAAAATATGTAAAAATCTTGCAACTCAAAAGTTGACAACATCAGATGATTGCAAAATCAATTTAATAACCAATACAAAATTATCTAACATTGATAATATTTGTAAGCTTAAATACACATCATACACAATTGAATATGGTATTTTTCATAAATTAATACCATCAAATTCATGGTTGTATACTGTAATTTAACAAAATTTAATTATTACGAAAATGTATGGTTCAGAAATTATATTACTCAGCGAACGATGTTCGGCTTCGTCTGTAGGTTATCACATGAGACCGTTCTGAACTATGTACTCTGACATAGACTTTGACGTTGTATCAAGCATAAATATACCTCGTTCCTAATACAAAACTACTAATGTAAAATTATATTAGTAACCAAAAATCCTTAGAACTGTTTTGTTGTACTTTCTCCTAAAAATTGGATCCTCAAACTACCGAACAAATAAAACAACCCGTACGAGCACAACAATGACAATCACGAAAACTTGAGGCTAAAATCGGTTTATTTGCATGAAATTCTAAGCAAGAAACTTCTTCCACATAGTCATACAATGTCTGAATTACTGGATGATCCTACCCTTGATTATCAGTATTATCAAGTTCATGTGCTCTAGTCAGCATTCTTTCAACGTCCAAGATCTCTAAATATTATTTTATTATAACAATATAACATTCAAAATACATGTAGTATTTTGAACTGTATAAAATATAAAGAAATACAATTACTTTAATTGAAGTATCACTGCTTCCTGTTGCGATTAACTGCCCATAAGGACTAAAATCAACTGCTCTATAGGAACCTTTGTGGGACGTTATGTATATAGCAAACATAAAGAAATACTTCAAGAACAGTACAACTAATATTAGTTTCTAATTCCAAATCTAACCAATTAAAATAATCAAATAATAAAATAAAAACAAAATTATTAAAATGGTGATTTCTCGTAAATAAATAAAGTAAATAAGTATAATAAATATATAAAAATAAAAATGTACATATACAAATAAAATAAATAAATAAATGAATGCGTCACCTGGAGTATTATGATAGGTTCATTATACGACCGGTTTCGAATTAAAAATTCATCATCAGGTATATCACTGTCAAAATGTAAAACGCGACTGAATATAAAAAATTCAATGGTTGAATACATAGAAAAATGTTTGATTAAATTATTATTAGTTTTAAAAGAGATTTTTACATTATTTGTATTATTGTACAGAATTTTAGCGAATTTGTTATACATATTATTTTGATAATCTAATATTTCATACTACAAAAGTTAACAATGTTATTTGGTGAATTGTGTATTATTTTTTCTACTATATATTTATGGATTTTTTAATAGTATTAAAATTGAAATTATTTCTATGAGCTATATAAAAGATAATATTGTGCTCGTGTTGATGATTATGTTTATTCAATGAAATACGTCCAAGTCTATAGAATATTGAATTAAAAAATTATATTTATTGAGAATAAGGGTGATTAGAATCATGCGGTATTATAGTAAGTGTAGGTTTCCTGTCAATAATAAAATTAATTGTATTGTTTATTATGGAAACTGTAAGATTTAAGAAATTTAATTTATTATTTATTTGTATTTCGAATGTAAATTGAATGTTTTTATTTATTTTGTTTAAGTAGTTAACTAAATTTTCTACTTATCTGTCTGAACTTCTAAATAAAATAAACATATATATAATATGCTTTTATATATGAACTATATATTTTGTTGTTAATAATATTATTGGTTTCATAATTTTGAATGTAAATTTTAGATAAAAGTGTACTTAAAGGATCACCCTTAACTAAACCTTTATGCAAATATAATTTATTATTATATTGGAAATAATTTTGATTAATAATTTCAATTATTGATTGAATAATTTTTTACACTTCGTTTGTATTGAATTTATTGCTACCTATGTATAAGTTTATTTTTTAAAAAAATTAACTGTTTCATGATTAGTAATGAATGTATATATATTTTTGACATCGAGAGAAATCATTTTGTAACCTGGCACAATAATTATTTTATTAATTTTATCAATAAAATCTTAAATGTTTTTTTATAGAAGCATTAGTATTAATGTTTAATTTTTCTTTTATGAGAGAGTCTAAATATTTAGCAAGATTATAAGATGGAGCAGGTTTTAAAGTTAATTAATGGACGAATCGGATTATCTTTTTCTTGTAATTTTATGAATGGAAGTAAGTGTGGAAGCCTCTATTTTGTAATCAGATTTTAATAATATTTTTTTTTTGGACCTTAAGTATGATTTTTTTCGAAATTGTTATCAGTTTATTAATTTGTTTTGTTTAATTATATTTGGATCATATTAAGTTTTGAATAATATTATTATTTATAAAGTCTAAATTTTTTTTATGAATTTCATTAGTATAAATGATAAGTGTGAAATCACTAAGTGGTTTAAATTTTGGGATAAAATTGTTTCTAAATTATTAATCTATTATTACCGCGATTCCATCTACAAATCTTGGCATATTATCTATTATTTTACTATTTGTGTGTAAATAACTACTTTAGTTTCTATTCTTACGTTATTTATCATTTCTTATAGGTATAGATCAAAACAGGATTGAGGCACTGAGTGCGATCTCAGTCTTACTCCTTACTTCTGTCCTACGACCGCGGACATCAGGATTTAAATCCAAGGTCATCATGCCTAAGCATTAAGTGGTACCTTATAAAAAAAAAAAAAAGCGATCACACTGTATATTTCTAAAAATATTGTGAAAAATCGGTAAAAAACACAAGCGATATTATAATATGTATAAAATGTTACATAGTAAATTATTTGAAGAACTTATCATTTTTCATTATTTTAATTAATACCGACTCACGCGTACTGTTGGGTATATACATACAATATTCATGTACATTATATTCGTATATATAGTTATATATAGTTCTATCAAGATTTATTACAGCGAGATAATTTTAATTTCATTAATATTCCATTACTAACTAGAATTTACAAGTTTTGATGGACTATACGAACCCAGTATATGAAATGGCCGACGGGTGTGTCACTATTTTAGATTAGAAGTCGGGAAGACGGGATACGTAGAGTTATTTAATTTATATTTATACGCAACGATAAATCATTGCTAACGATGATTCCGAACGATGTTTGATTAAAAGTGTTTTTAAATGCTATGATTTTTACGAGTTTCGTGGAAAATTCGAACATTGAATTTTGAAAAACGTTTATGAACAAACTACAACTTTGTTTTTTATTTTTTACCAAGAACAACTTATGAAGAACCTCGTAGGTTAAATATTCAAGCACTTTTGCTCAGCTAATAAAACAATATTACCCACATAAAAATAAATAATATCTCGACGGTTTTAGATAACTATAGAGAACTCAAGAGACGTTCAAATATTAAAAAAATTATTTTAGATACCGTGTCTAAAAACGGCTAATATAATTTTTTCTACAACACTTGCTGGTCTCAGTGATTAATTTAAAACAAAACAAAATCGGAAAAAGTGAAATCATTATTAATAAAATAATTAAGTAAAAACAAAATTATTAAAATGGTTAATACTCGTAAATATAGTTAATAAATATATAAATAAAAAATGTATATAAGTATAAAAATAAAACAAAATTAATTAATTAATGCGTCATCTGAAGTATTATGATAAGTGTATTATACGACGGTTTCGAATTAAAAATTCGTCATCAGGTATATAATAGTCAAAATGTAAATCGCGACTAAATACAAAAAATTAAATGAAGGAATACATTGAAAAAAAATTATACAAATTGGTCGTTCAACATAGAATATAGAAATAATTTATTTTGATAGGAGAAATTATTTAAAATTAGTTTTTAATAGACATAGGTATGTTAAGAAATATAAATTATTTGGTTATTATTTAATATTTATAATAATAATATTATTAACAACAAATTATATAGTCCATATATAAAAGCATATTATATATATGTTTATGACACGAAATACAAATAAATAATAAATTAAATTTCTTAAATCCTACAGTTTCCATAATAAACAATAAATCTGATTTTAGTATTTACAGGAAACCTACACATACTATATACCACATGATTCTAATTACCCTTATTCTTAACAAATATCATTTTTTAATTCAATATTCTATAGACTTGAACGTATTCCATTTCTACTACGAAAATATGTAAAAATTACACTTACCTTATTTTTTCTGCTTGAAGTTCGCAAGAAGTTTTAAAGATATTTAATAGACGTGTGAATACTCTTATTTGCCTTCGGCTCACAATGCGGCAACCAGGTAGACAATGCAAATGTTAGCCATAATTATATTTTCTCCACCGCCCTTTATAAGCGTATAGACGACCATTTCGCAGAGATGAATGTGTTGGACGATGGCACTACCATTACATCCGTTCCACATTCACAACCGTTTAACGAGAAGTGTTTAACCGTTTGGCCAATGGTATTAAACTCTTTTAAACGCAAAGTGCATGTGTCAACCTATCCCTTTTCAGGCGTATAGACAACCGTTTTCAGGATGGTATAGCCATCTACGTACCGGAATATTATATATATTATTTTAAAGAAATAAACAAAATTAATGGTAAAACAATAGTTACAACAAGCACAATTATCAGTTATATAAGATAGGGAGAACCAAATATAGCACCCCGTCTTCGGTATCTGCAACTACTGTATAGGTTTGAAAAAAAGGGTATAGTTGAAATGAGTGAGTAAAAAATATCTGCTTTTGCTGGATGAACCCAGAGAAGTGACAACTGACTCGGACACGATCAAACATTCATGTCAGTTATTATTAAAAAGTTAGTATTTACGCTTTCCAAGCTTAAATTATTTTTAACCCTTTTAGATTCTAAGTGAAGCGAATTAACTTATGGTTTTACAAAGATGTTTATTTATTTTTTTTTTCTGTTTGCAACTTTTCTACCAGCAATTTTGCTCCAACTTAAAATTATAGTAATTTTTCTAAAATAGAATTTCACTGAAAATGTACTTTAGAGAGATCATCTTTCGATTTTATTAGGATTTTTCCTAGATAGAAAATTTAAAAAATCGGGATAAAACATGGGAAACCAGGGAAAAAGTAAGAAAATTGGGAAAATCGATACAACATTCAACAAACATTATTAAAATTAATTTTATTATTATTGATTATTTTACTATAATATGACATATATATTGTTGACAAAACATCATTACCAACTGAGTTCCGCTCCGAATCGTTATTTACAGGTATACATTTTATTATCTAGAACAGTGGCTGCATCCATCTTCATTATCCTAGGACGTTTTTTTATATATGTCGCCATTGTATTATTCATATGGTCGTTTCATTAGTGTTAGCAATAAATCAAAGTAAGTATTTATTCAATAAACGAAATTAAAAAAATACCACACCTAACAATAGTTGAAAACGATATCGACTTTTTGGGAAAGCCTAATATAATAATATTTTCAACAATGTCGCTCAGATATCGTTCATAACAAGTGACTAGGAAAAGTATTTTATATGAGCTACCTATTCAAGTTTATTAGACATTTTCGATCGTACCTAAGATGTAAATCATGATTGTGACCACACCAAATGAATTTGCTGAAGAAAAACGATTCAGAACAAAATTCGGTAAGACATATTTTGAAATACCGTAATTTTTACAGTTTTATATAATATAATGTATATATTTTAAAATATACCGCGTCGCACCACAACACCATATTTGGTTGTCCGCATATAGTGGCAACATAGCGTCCACGTTAGGTCGTAAAATCGTCGACCATCAAACATACACCCCCTCACCGATCACCCTTATGTTCAGAATATAATTTCACTGTTATCGTTGTGTATAAAGTAGTAAATCCACGCGCGATAGAATAATACTAGGGTTGTCCCAAAAGTAATGCACAGCGCGCTCTAGCTGTCTTGCAATGTAATATTATCAGCTGATTTTAGTATCAGTTTGTAGCTTGAAGTCTAACGAACACGTGCGTTTTCAGTTTTAGTTGTTTTAGTAAAATATGATGATGTGTGAGAGCGATAACGAAAGTGAGAACAATTCGTCGGCTCACATTTCTGTTTTTGAGCAACGCGCATACATCGAAACGATTCGTGGTAAAACAGTGCCTGAAATTCATGCCGCGTTAAATGAAGTGTGTGGAACGGATACTGTGGATCGTAATACGGTGCAAAGATGGCATCAGCGATTCCGTGATGGTCGTATAAGTATTGATAACAACCCTCGCTCTGGCCGACCCTCTACGGTTACTCAAGACAACACTAACGCGGCTATTCTCGCAACTCTACTCGATGAAGACCGACGAATAACGGTGAGAGAGATAGAGAATGAAACAGGTATTTTAAAATCAAGTGTTCACCGCATTTTAACGGAAATTCTACAGAAACGAAAGATTGCAGCACGTTGGATGCCTCATTTTCTGTCACTGGAACAGAAGGATACACGCAAAGACATCTGCCGTGAACTCCTTTCTCGCTACGAAAATGAAAAAGAAACGTTTCTTGATCGTATAATTGCAATAGATGAGACTTGGATCCGTGATTTTGAGCCGGAATTAAAATCTCAAAGCAATATTTGGAAGGGAATAACATCACCAAGAATAAAAAAAGTTCGTCGCCAGCAAACAAAGGTGAAACAAATGATGATTTTTGCTTACGATAAACTTGGAATAATTGTCACTGATCGAGTTCCAATTGGCAGTAGTGTACCCGGGGATTACTACAAAACATTTCTTGCCAAAAAATTGCGACCAGAAATCCGTAAAAAGCGACCAGGTATGTTACAAAATGGTGTGTCCATATTGCACGATAATGCGCGGCCGCATATCGGAGCACCAGTCGTCGCTCTTTTGGAGAAATATGGATGGGAACGCCTCAAACACCCACCGTATTCGCCGAATTTAAGTCCCCCGGACTTTGATTTATTTCCAAAACTGAAGGAACCACTTAGAGAGATCCGTTTTCCCAATATAGATATACTAAATGAAGAAGTGAGCCGAAGGATCCGTGAACTCAACAAAGATGGCGTCCTATGCGGCATTCAAGCGCTCCCGAAACGATGGCAATCGTGTATAGACAAGCAGGGAGATTATATCGAAGGTCTATAATATTGTATTTAGTTTAAAATAAAAACTTATTTATTCAGAGCAAATTGTGCATTACTTTTGGGACAACCCTCGTATTAACATAAATACCTATAATACTCCGTGTAATATCTCCCCTGATTCTCCCTATTCCACATTTTACCATTACGCATTTTCCTAATTTTACTCATATCTTTTTATTTTATTCTATTTATATTTTACTACACAACGATTAATCAACAAAAACTAGTCTTAGCAGAGTTCTGTTATACATGGTTTGAAAGGCCATAGGTAATATTTACGATTTTCGTCAAAATTTGACATTAAAATTCTTATAAAAAAATTTTTAAAAACATTAAATTCAACATTTTTTTGTTAGCCACTAATTAAAACTTATAATAAACCTCTTGTTAAATTTGTTCAAGCATTTCTGTTTGGTCTAACAATTTTATTAAAAGAATATCTACCGAATAAAACTTACGTGAAAAACTTCCAAAATGATAATGTTTATACAATGTATTATTATATAAGGTTGATCTAGTCGATTATTTGCCTTTAATATTATATGCTCCCTATAATACCTTACTTTTAAAATGTCCTGTTTAACTTTCACGCGGTGTATTGTTTCTTTAATCACAATACTTAAATCGACTACAAAATTTCCTATTTTCGTCATGTTTGTCTCTGTCTTACTTCCATTTGTATCTGAAACATAATGTTGTTTATTATGTTTTTTTTTTTTTAAATCCCTCGTTACTATTTTTCTATTATTTATTTTAATTTTATTCCGAATTATATTTATCCTCTGGGTTAAACTATTATTACAATAGCATACCTCAATAAAAATGTTTTAATTATTTTTAATTAGAAACTTAATATAGATACGTTTATTTCATTATTTATTTATTCATCGTGTATTCGTTTTTATTTTATTTCGCGCTTGTTGATAATATAGGTACTGTTCATATTATAACGTGAACCATGTCCGTATATTACAATAATATTTTGTTATGGTTAATCTCGCACGCGCGTCGGTCGTCGTCGTCCTTGACGCTGACTGTGTTGCGCGTTGCTATTGTACTTGATCGTTCGTTACCATTTATGATATTTTATTACGTTAGCTTTTATTTATTTACTTTATTTTACTTTTTTTACATATTACCTTTAATTACTATTTATTTTTCCTTATACCTACAATATTTCTGAACTTACAATATTATTAATTACTATCATTCTATTTATTTATTATTATTTTTAAATTCCGAGTGTAACGACTGAGCTATTTGTTTTACTAAGATATTTATTTTTTTTTTCTTTCTTTCTTCTAATCTGTGGACACGTTTTTTCCTAATAAACTTGCTCCGATTTTTACGTGTAGCAAATTTTCTGAAATCTCAAGTTGTCTAGATGTATTTAAATAAAAGCACTTGAGTGGGAAAAAAACGTAGTAAAACGTACAATTTCACGATTTCATTATTTTATAAAACACGGACATTTTCTACCAGATCAATGATTTAATCGAAAAATCACAGTACACCTTTTTTATTGTCTTTTTGATTTACTTTCATATGGTATCATCGCCAAAACTTTTGAGCCACTTTTAAATTTTCAAGGAAATTTAGTTTTCGGGAGTTTTTTGTTGTAATTCGGTTATAAATACACGTAAAGACTTGAAACTTGGTAATAATAGTTACATTGGACTTACCTAGACGTAGTAAAAAATTACGGTACTTCAAATTATGTATTACCGAACTACGCTCGGAATCGTCTTTCGTCAAGCAATGGTTTATCGTTGTTTTACCGATCCCAATTAGGGATCGGTGATGCTATATGGCATTCGCTAAGTGAATCAATCAAATTTTTTATTTTTTCCTTTACATTATTATCTATCGAGAATTTTGTATTTTTCAGACTTTCTAAAAATTACTCGTAGTTTTCAGACTTTATTTCTTCTATGGTACACATTCAACTTAAAGTTTCTACGTCAGGATTCTGTATTACCGACTTATATTGTATTTCGTAATCATATTTCTTCAATTGTATTCGCCATCTTGTAAGTTTCGACAAAAGATTTTTCAAATTGAATAACCACGTCAAAGATGGCTTAATATGACAAAATGTCTTCCGTACAAATATGGTCGAAATTGGTTAACTCTGAATATGACAGCTAACCACTCTAATTCCGTTGTACTATAATTATTCTTACTTTTGTTTTAAGTACTCGACACGTACGCTATAGGTAAAACTTTCCCTACTTCTCCCTGATAAGATTGCTCTTAACGTCTTATTACTCGTGTCTGTTAATATAAACAGTTGTGTAAAATCTGGATATTTTAATATAGGCTTTAAACATAAAGCATTTTTTTTAATTTATCAAAAGATTTCTGGTAAGCTTCGTTTCATTCAAATTTTACTCTCTTTTCTTAATAAAATTCATTATCGGTTTTAGGATAGAGCTATAAGATTCTATACAATTTCGATTGTAGGTACTCTGACAATCCTAAAAATGGTTTGATTCTTTTTACATTTTTGGGTATCGGAAATTCTAGAACAGATTTTAACTTTTTCAGATCCGATTTTATTCCGTGTTCAGTTATTATACTGATCCTAAATACACCATTACTTTTTTAGAAATTCACATTTATCGAGTTGGATTTTAGATTCTGAGTGGAGCGAAGAAGCTTATGGTTTTATAATTATGTTTATTTTTTTTCTTATCTGTGAACAATTTTTCTACCAGAAATATTGCTTTGATTTATAAGTGTAGAACTTTTTCTGAAAGAAAATCTGAATGGAGTGGTATTTTAGGGAGTTTATTTTTTGATTTTCTCATGAGTTTTCTCAATATATTCGAAAAACCGGAAAAAATATGAGGAAAAACTAGGCGAAAAGGTAAAATAGCATTAATATTAAAGAATTATTAAAAAATATGTTTAATGCATATGAAATTATTTTATCGTAATATGACATATACATTGTTGACAAAGCGTCAGTATTAACTGAATTCCGCTTCAAATTGTTTTTTCGTAAGCAATGGTTAACCGTTGCTTACAGATATACTTTAATTTCCCGTCTGTATCCTACCTTCCTAACTTCTCACCTACAACAGTGGCTGCACCCATGTGCGAAGTATGTCCGTATTTTTTACAATTGTTTTATTTTGCAACCGAAAACACCTAAACATTGTTAAAAAGTTTTTGTGCTCGCGTCATCAGTCATTCCAGAGTAATGTCCCGACTAAACAGCCACGCGACGACGACGACGACGTGACGTATTTTTGCAGAAGCCGGCGGTAACATGAACGCAACGTGCCCCTCTCATAATGTTATTTTTGATTTTATCCGTGTGTGTTTCATTTACGCGCGTACGAAATTCAAATAATAAACAATAATAATAATAATTATTATTATTATTGATGTTTCGAAACTTCTAGGATTGATTTCAAGGCTGGGGTCGACGTCAAACCTAACGAGAATTTTATGAAGGACCACACGGTACCAGGAGAATATGAGGTTCGGTGTGCGCTGCGGCGACGGCCGCCACCGACGGCTCGTCGCGTAAATATCATTCGGTCGCCGACCGCTACGAACAGTTGCGGCAAAGAGCGTTCCGAGTCATGCGCTCCTGGTACCGCGATGCGCCTCACCGGTGCCATCCTAACGGCATTGGCAAACCGCAGCTGACTGCGTCAATAATATGATGCAGAAAACCGTCTGTCTGTCCGCGGCGGCCGCACAGTGGCGTATTTAAGAAAAATCATGGCCAATCATTTGGTACACTTGATCTGCCACTTGAAATTGTATTCAATATTTTTTTTTCTTTAAATAATTAGTATGTCTCTGCGCTATAGTTTCGATCTGAAATTTTTTTTTATGGGGAGGGGGACATAAAATTTAAATTTTAAATTTAACTATAATTAAAAAAAAAAATAATTAAATAACCATTTTGTAAAATAGATTTTTAGAAAATTGTTGGTGGTTGAAACTTTTGATAATGGTTTTTTATTTTCTACGATTTTTTTGAAGTTTTTCAAATATGAATATTACCTATTGTGATTTTTCTATTATAATAATAATTACATGAATATGTAATCAGTTATTAGTCAGGGCAGGTTTTGATTTTGTTGAAAATTCTTTTAAAACTTACATAAATCTCTTCTACTAAGTTCAATTTAACTGCATCATCCTATATAAAACCAAATGTTTAAATAGTTTTACCTATTTATGATTTAATAAGGTCCAAATAATCGTAAAATATGGGTACATATGTAATATATACACATATATAGTATATAATAAACACGACCATTAAAAAAAAAAATGTTGAATAAGCACAAATAAGTTCAATAAGTAGTTTTTAATATTTTATTTTAGAAATTACGATTATTTCAAAAATCTATTTTTTTTTTCAAGTTTTTTAAGCATAACATCCAAATAGAGTGTCATTTTTTTATAGTTTTTTAATTATAAATCAACTACTAAAAACACATAATATGAAAAAAAAAATTCGCATAGATACTAAATAAACTACACTTGTTCCAAAAATAATTTGGTAAAACTGGGGAGAAATTTTTTACATTTTACCTATAACTCCCTTCAAAAAAAAAAAAAAAAAATAGTGTTTATCATAAGCTCCTTTTAAAGCAATAAATGTATGTACACATCTGATAATGTGTTTAATATTATTATAGTCTTTAGATAAAATAATCAGATGAACGTTGTTGATCCAAGATAAAATAATACATAACCGCTCGGTGGTTTATTTTTGTACCATTTTTATAATATAGTATGTAGATATATATATATATATTTGTGAAATACTGCAATAGTGATACCTATGCTGTCCTGCCATAATAAAAGGCAATGTATACAAAAATGCAAATGTTGGGTGGATGGGTATTTCTTCTTTTTGAACTTTTTTGCTATATTATTGAATAATGTTTTGATCATTATTTGTAGTTATTTTCTTTAGAAATTGTTCTAGATAATTTTATTTTTGCTAAAACAAATGTTTATAGTTTATGCCTTTTTTTTTACTACATTTGTGATAGTTCAAAATGGTTACAACTACAATTAAAAAAGCAAGCTTGACCAATTCATCAATGCATACAAATTTTGTCTATTTTTTAAAATCATAACAACAAATTATAAACCCCATAGTTTAACTACGTATGTAATTAATTAATACAAAGTTACTTTTTTAGATTCTGAGTGTAGCGTAGAATGTATTAATTTTACTAAGACATTTATAATTTTTTTATTTTTTTTATCCTGTGTACACAAATTCGACCATAAATCTTTGCTCAGATATATACGCGCGGCATCATTTCTGAAAGGGAATGTTGTCCAGATGGTACTTTTGGAAGGACATTTTTTGATTTTCCAAACGGTTTTCATAATATCTGGAAAAAAACCTGGATAAAACGTAAGAAAAACAAGGAATTTACGAAAATAATGCTTTTATTATTTTCAATTTTGTTTTTTTATTGTAATTCAGTTAAAAATATTTGTAGAGCCTTAAAATTTGGACAAACAATTTATATTTGCCCTTTTTAAACGTGGTACAATTTTCAAAAAATTCAAGCCATTTTTGAGCTATTTATTGAAATTTTAATTTTAAGAATTTTGTACGTAATTTTTATTCGGTACGTACTCAAAGGTAAAATTGTTAGACTTAAAAAAAATGTTTGAAAATTTAACAGGAGGTTCATTAAATCTTGCTTTATGGTAAAAAAAAAAATTAGTTTAATGTAGTATTTGTTTTTATAATGGAATTTTAATACTACATTTTGACAAAAATTGTTTGAGTAAAAAATTATGTGGAACAAATCTAATTTTTCAATTTTTTTTTTTCGAACATATGTGTATTGCTGATTTAAGAAGGATGATAAAATCAAAACTGAGCGGATTGTCTAAGTTTCGAAATTATAGCTTTTTGAAGTTCAGATATTATGCAGATATTACATGTTATGTTAAATATCTCTATATTGTATATTTGACTAAGCGTTTGTAGTAGTCAAATGGTCATTAATACGTATTGTCGTACCTGATTGGCGTCACGGATTCAAACCAGGGGTGTTTGTAAAAAGAAGTTTTTTGCACTTTTTTCCCCTTTTACATAAATAAGGAAAAAACAAATGGATTTTAAGTATAGAAACCTAGCTATCGCTCACTTGGACGATTTTAATCAAAACATACTCGTATCCCTCGATTTGTTGTGCAAACTTTTCTACCGGAAATCTTGCTTCAATGTATCAAGTGTAACTTATTTTCTGAAATGAAATTTTATTCTATGATTAAGGGAGATCATTTTTGTGGTTTTTCAATCGGTTTTCATAATAACTGGGAAAAACCGGGATAAACTGTCGGAAAATGGAAAATGTACGAAATGTAGGTATTAATAAAAAAATATATTGCCATTTTTTTTTCTGTGTACAACTTTTCTACTAGAAATTTTGCAATGATAGCACTTTTTCTGAAAGGAAATTTGACTGAGAAGGTATTTTAAGGAGGTCATTTTTCGATTTTTCCAAGATTTTTTTAGCAAATATGATAATCCGGGAAAAAACATGGAAAAATCAAGAAAAACGGAAAAATCGTTACAATATTAACCAAATATTATTAAAAAGAATATGTAATGCCTATTTAATTATTTTACCATAATATGACACATATATTGTTAACAAAGCATTATCAACTGAACTGCACTCAGAATCGTTTTTTCGTTAGCAATGGTTTACCGTTGCTTACGGATGTACACTAAATTACCTATAACAGTAGCTGTACTCGTCTCCAGTATCCTAGGACGTTTTTTTAAAATTTGATTTCATTCTTAGGAACCTAAATAGTTAGATGCGATCAGCAAACCAGAGTATAAACTGATGTCTGATGTGATTAATGGATTATAACTTAGTCTGTGTGTTACATACTGTTTAAATATTAATTTCACCTATTTATGATTCTAAAAATAAAAGAAATAATAAATAAACTCTGAAATATAAAAACTAAGTAATTCCAACTAATCAAAGTTAGGAACAAACTCATTGATATATATGTTTACTTTATGAAATCATAAAATATACAATTATTTATAAAAGAATTTAAAATATTGGCTTTCAGTTTTAACATGTAGATACTGCTTACTGTTGGTCAGATAATCTAAATTTACTAAATTCATACGCATTGTGTATGCCACTAAATAAATTTACTAAACACGTGAGCAGTAAACTAAACAACATATACTGTGTTTTTTAAAATATATTATTTACTGCTTATGATATTTTATTGCATTTTAACCTAAAAAATGCGATGTAAAATGGCCTAATAAACACCTAAGAATACCTATGTATTCTAAAATAATCCCATTTATGAAAAATTACTGCCTTTCATTACCAAGTATTTATGTACATCTAGCATAGAGGATTCAGGGTGTTTTTGTATTATTTCTATAAAAAAATATTTATAACTATTTTAGTTCCCCAGTCTTTTAAAAGAAAAAAAGGTCTTGGGGGATACGACACATAAATCCCCCCCCCCCACGTAATTACACCACTGAGCACATTACCTTAAATTGACTTGAGCATGATCTCAACATAGCGCAGTTCGTGGTCGTCAATCGGGATAAACAGTTGTCTCTACATTTGTATTGCTTTCACTACATTAAATCATAATGGCTAAATAACACGTCGGTTAGCGATTCGTTCTACTAAACGGATGATTTCCCCGCAAGTCATCCCTTATTAGCGACCCGACGTCTGAATATAACCACATAAATATCTATTGGCATAGAAAACTTGGTGACAAAACAATTAGAAAACTTACTTGTGTTTATTATAATAATTTATCAAAACCTACGTATCCTTATATTTGCTTCTTATTCTTTGAACAACGAATTTATTGCAAATTTCAAACAATAAACCGAGGTAAGTGATTATTTCCATATTCTCATAGTAGAACATTAAGTAAGAAAATTAGGTAAACGCAAATAAATGAATTAAAAATAATTTTGTGCAGTAGGTAGCTGACGGTCAATATTAAACATAATACGTATTTTTATTAGTATGTTATGTATATGTAATGACGATGGCAGCATAATAAATACTCACACACATAGGACCATATATACACATTATGTGTATCCATATTACGCAGTAACAATATCATTTCACACAATATATAGGTATATATCACTTTTAACTGTTCATCCACCATTCCCACACCACCACATTACTCTTCTACCTAGCACTATATTTTATTTTTACTTTTGTTTATTATTTTATTACAAAATGGCATGCAACCGCCGATTGCTTGGAATAAACACTAATGAATTATTCTACAACAGAGTTTATTCTCTACAAAAATTGTGAAAAAAAAAAATCTGAAATAATAAAATCTATAGAGAATAAATGAAACACACACACAAACATATACATAATATTTACACACCCATCATAGACCTAAAGACGCCAGATAAAATTATATAGCAACAATATATCAAGTGATACATTGATCTTCCATCGTATAATACTGAATCTCCACTTCTATACATTATAAGTTATAACTAAAAACCGTATTTAATTGCATTTAAAACACACAGAAATTACATATTAAAATTATATAATTGCACCAAAAAATACATGAAGATTGCATAATAAAGTACATTATAAAAATGCAAAAGTTATATAAAAAAAATTAGATAAATGTTACTTTTTTTTATTTAAAATTGATAGTTAGATACATTTCTAAATTATTTTCATTAAAATTAAATCTTTTATTACTTAAAATATGTTTTTACAAAGAAAAACTACGTTCTACATTTACACTAGTTATTGGTGCATATTTAAAACAATTTAATAAAGTAGGCGTTATATCTAAATTAACATTCGCTTTACCTGATATGATTTTATAGTAAGACTTTAAAGATTTATACCCTTCGTTTTTTTCAATTACATACATACATTTTTCTTTAATTTTTTCCCCATTTAAATCAGGAATATTTGTTAAAATATCTTCAATTTTTCTAAAAATATTCATGCTTTTCAGTAGGTCACTATTAGATTCTTCCAAATTTTTAAGATTTATGGATAACTCGGTTAGGTGAAATTTTATGAATGCTAAACCACATTTGACTGAATTATTTTGTACAAGCTGTTTTAGCTTTTCGACACTTGTAGTATCATCTGTTAAACTTTCAATCACGTTTTTAAACTTTTAAAAATTATTTTCATAGTAAAGTTCAGCATTTAACCATGTTCCTCATCTTGTAATAATAGATTCGGGTGGTAAAAGTAAACCCGGCATTTCTTTTCAGTATTTATTCTCGATGGTGCTTTTAGGAAAGTTTTTTTTCCTCAAATAAACGAAATTAGTTACATATGTATTTAAATTTTAAACAGGTTTTTTAATATATTACTTTTGTTAATCAATTTATTAATGTCGGGGTACAATTCTCCAATTTTCTCTAATTTACCAATCACTAAAGTTGCAATAGCCAAACCAAAACGAAAATAGTATATTTTATTATATGAAAAATTCAAAAAATTATTTATCAAGACCTCTTGGATCGGTTGTTTCGTCAACAATTATGTAAATATAATTATTTCCTATATCACTAATTACAGAGGTGGCCAAAAGTCGCACAACAAATTTGCAACACAGTTTTTATAAAACTGTTGTTTTTTATGTTAAACATGCTGTTTTTTTATAAATCTTGCTGTTGTTGTACGTAAACAAGATAACGAGACCAAAGTTGCAATATGACGTAACAGAAACGATGTAGAGGAAGAAACTGCACCGTAACGCGCGTTCCATACAAGACAGTAGGCGTTGCGCGACTTTTGACCACCTTTGTATTTGGTCCATAACGCTTTTATAAATATTTGGTATGCAATTTTTTCTTACAGTGCTTTCATTCAGAATTGATTCGCTGGTATGTTTTTCCAAAAATGATTTTAATACATGATTACCCAGCTTATTCAAAGGAATATTTTCAACAACAAATACATCAGATAAATCTTCAAAAATTACATTTTTACTATTCAAATTTTGAGAAGTAATCAAAATCTATTTTTTCTTTATTCCTTTGTAGTGCATTTATTTGTTGAACTAAAAAAAATATACGTGTATTTTTGAAATAATATGTAGTAAATTACTTGTAGTATGAGCACATAGTACAAAACTTACTTTTTTTGGAATGATGATATAATAGATATTTTTTATTAATAGACATAGGTTTGTTACATACGAAATAATATATAACTTTTCCATCTAATAAAAATACTTCTTTATTTTTATTGTAAGGAGCAATCAATTTCAAAATTTTACTTTTTAAAGTTGATTTTATTTTCGGTATTACGTCGAATATGTTCACTGTGCGGTCAAACTGATCAAAGAAATAGGCACTAAGGTACCAACAGGTAAACGCACACGAATCGCTGTACTACTATGCTGAATTTAATTATCGCCATATATATATATATATACGATTATAGCTCGCTGGTCTCTACAAGTTTCTAGAAAATCCCAGACGAACGATAAACGCCTATAATTTGAGAACGTGGGGAAATTGTAAAAATTGCAAAAACGTGGAAAATTGTATTATAAAATTAAATAGGCAGAATATTTTTAGTATATATCGACTGCATATTTAACCAGATCTGATTTATCTTTATTGCAAAAAAAGTTGCAATATCAATTAAATCCGGTCTTTACTTATAACTAAGGACAAACGTGGACTTGTCGCATTATTATACACACATTGGAAACATTTTCTATGTAACCAGATTTCATAACGTCGATGTACATTAGTATTTTTTTTTTCATCCCAAGTACCTTATACTAGATTATTCTTACCTACTTTTTATAATTATTCTATCTTATTTGCCACTACAATATATTCGTTTATAAAAAAAAATATATTTTAAATCCAATCAAAACGATTCAATAATTAAATGTTCAAAATAAAATTTCAATTTTTTCGAATATACGTTATTATTTGAATAAGTCAATCTCTTTTTCTACTTGAACTATTTCTCGAGATTTATATCGTTTTAACAAATTATCTACACATCAAAATATCATATACACACGATTTTATAATTTAGATTCACAGAACAAACATCAATATGCTTTACTTATCAATACATATTATATACTAGACAGTCTTTGTATAAATATTAATAATCGAATAACTAAATAAGAAATTTTTAAACTAAAAAAAAAAATAATAATAACAATAGTATTTGAATTCAAATCTTGATTATACAAATAATATAATATTAGAAGCGATCTCTAATTTTCTAATTTCATCAAATTTACACTACAATATTTAAAAAAAAAAGACGTCTTAGGATAATAGAGACGGGTGTAGCTACTGTTATAGATAATTTCCTTTTCGACATTCATTTCGATTTTCCGATGTTTTTTCCCGATTTTTCACATTTGTTGCTAAAATTCTTGAGAAAATTGAAAAATTACCTCCCTAAAGTACCTCCTCAATCGAATTTCCTATAAAAAACATTACTATCATTATAAATTAGAGCAAAATTGCTAGTAGAAAAGTTGTCCATAAAAAAAAATCTTTATGAAACCATAGCTTCTTCGCTCCATAGTGGAGTGAGAGATAAAATCCATATTTTATAACTATCAAAAACCGTTATTTTTTATGCAAATACACAGATAGCTCACGAGTATACAAAAAAATCTAATAGCCGTAATTAGTACTAGAGTTCTCAAAAGATGGCATTAGCAACATCAATATTCAAGAAATAATTATAATCCTAAATAGATATGCAGTGAAATTATTAGAGGACTGCAGGGGATCACGTTAGTAAGCTGACCGTCATGATCAATTCCCAGTTTGGACTTTGGATAAAAGTCTACGATAAAAAACAACCTTTTCTCACCTGTCATATAATTATTAGTTATAATATTACAGCGCTATAGTAACAGCAGTTGTCACTTTTTCTTTTATTGTTTATAATAAATGTGTAAAATATTACATTTTCATGTTTTCTTAGTTTTTTTTTTTGTCAATAAAATATTTGTATCTAATAACAACGCTTCTCATACATTTCTCTAGCCAATGGCATGCGGGGCGAAGGAAGGTTAGAGGTCATACCTCCTCCTCCTGTACATTACAATGTAACATCATCTTACGGCAATTATAATAAATGTTCAAAATGATGTCCTCCAACTTTAAAAACTGCTCCACAACGTTTTACTACCGCGTTTGTGGCATTGTAAAGATACGAATAATCGGTGCTCAAAATTTGGAATTCTTCCTCGATTTGCCTTTTTAAATGGATCAAATTTTGGATTGACGTCTTGTAAACTCCCCACATTCTGAAATCACAAGGTGTGAGATCGGGTAATCTTGGCGGCCATTCTGTCGTCCCACGGCGACCAATCCACTCGTTGAAGTTTTTATTCAAAAAAATCACGAACCATAACTGCATGAAACTGCGTTTAATAGGTTATTGTAACAGTGAATTCAAATAGATTTGCTATGCGTCAGGCACGTATTCAGGATCAATTTTCGGGGGGGGGTTAAAATATTTTTAATGAAATAAATTATACATAGAGTTTGTAGTTAGTCTTTGTTATATTATAAATATATACCTACTATAAAAATTTCGGGGGGTGTTTGAACCCCTAAACCACCCCCTGGATATGGGCTTGGTTGTACGTAAACAAGATAACGAGACCAAAGTTGCAATATGACGTAACGGAAACGACGTGGAGGGAGAAACTGCGCCGTAACGCGCGTTCCATACTAGACGGTAGGCATTGCGCGACTTTTGGTCTCCTCTGTATAATGATTAACAAAACTGTTCATATTAACTTAAATTAATAAAAACTAAATCAAATTAGTCTAATCAACTCAATAAGAAATAATTAATTTACATTTTAATCAAACGCAAGAATGTTACTAGTTTTACAATTTAAATGGATATTTATTAATAACTTTTATGTTAAAACCTCTAAATTTATTAGTGTCACTATCTTTAAAAATTAATACCTATCCAAAAACATTGTTTATATATTTTTTATTGAAAATACTCAAATTTAGGTCATACAAGTCTCATAGGATTTATTTTTTTTGTGTTGATATTTTAACTATACCTTTATCTGGCGAAATAGATACTTCTTTATAGGCAGTCAACAAAGTTAATCAGTTTAGCCAATATTCAATTATAACGTGAATAGTTTTAAAAGAGTCTGTTAAACGTATAAGTTTATAGATATAATGCTTTATTAGGTTTATTTTTTAATTTCTCACGCTTCTCAATTTTGAAAATTTCTCACTAAATTTAATGTACCCATTTAAGTTTCCTAAACTCTGGGGACCTGAGCATAGCAACATCATAGGCTTTGATAAGGTGTGAAAATAAAATCTAAAGATGATGTCACTTATGAATATTCATGCATAGTTACAAATATAAAAATAAAACTGATAAACAAATCTCAAAATGACATTCTTTTAATTTATTTTTTATAACTAATTTGTGCATCCCAAAATCTATAGCAGTTTATTTAAATTTTATTAAATAGAAGAACTGCAGAATTTATTATTATTATATTATAATAATATATAATTAAATAATTACAAATTATTTATATTCTATAAAGTTTGACCAATTAATTATTAACCTATTTGTTTATTTAGTTAAATATTAAATTCTTGTACTGATTAAAACAAAAAATGTAAAAACAAATTTTGTGTGAACTAAAATCTTTATTATAATTATTAAGCAATAAAGCAATCTACATAAAGAATTAATATGATATATTATGAACAATACTAACAAACCAAATCAAATAAATAAATAAAAAATGTTAAAATGTTTGGTACACCTTTGAGACTTAACATGATTTACAATATCCTTAATGAAGCACTTCACATGCAAATTGCCTCCTATGTAATGTACTTTTAAATTTAATAGTTTTCTAAATATTACACCACACATCCATGTTATCAAATGTATTGACATTGATGAGAAAAACAAGTTACTAATTTTATTTTACATTAATTTTCCTTTGTCTTTCATTCATATTTTTCTTTCAGAACAGAAAATTGCTTTAAACATTGTACCAGAAATTTTCATAGTATCTAAGCATATTAATGATATAATGTTATTTGTTATTTATTATTTTATTTCATAAATTCCTTAAATGCTTTTGGAAAGAAATATTCAAGTATAGTGTTTAGATTTATTTAAAATTAATTACCATAAGAATTATATCATCACACAATAAGTGTGAATTAGTACCTAAATTGTGTTTTTTTTTGTTTCTCTATTTTAGCTGATTCCTAATTATTTACTTATTTAACTAATATATAATATGTATACTTAGTAAATTAAATTAAATCTATAACCATATCTGTATATTTAATAACTAAAAACCCCTTGCATTTTTTTTTTTAAATATTGCATTTAATATGTGTTTATCTTAGTATTTTATGAATATTTTGTTGATAATATAATTTGTATGTACAATAATCAAATAGTTTGAAAAGAAAATTAATTGGATTATGTAATATTGTAGTTTTTATTTTATTTTTGAATATAATTTATAAATACACTATTTTAACTATATAGGTAAACTTATTATCTATACTTATATCTAATACAGGTAATGTATTTGAATATTTACTAAACAAATTATTGATTATTTATATTGGTTTTATATTAAGATAATAATATAATTTAAGGTTCCATTTACATTTAAATTAAATAAAGAAAATTGTATTTCTTAGAAAATTAAAAAAAAAAAATAATTTCACAACAGTATTTAAACAGAAAAAGTTTTAATGTTTGCAGTTTTGTTACCTAAGTATATTATTAAAAACACATTAAAAATTTATAATTTTACATTTGATTAATGTTCATGCAGAGTGTATGAATTATAATGTGTTATTATATTAAAAAAACAGAACAATTATTACAAGTGTGTTTAAACTTATATTCCTTGTCTGATACAAACATACAATATACAAAAAAGCTTAAATACAATACAATACATATGAAATTTGATATATTATCAATATATGTACCTATACCAACATTAATTATATAAAGGAAATCAATAAAAAAAAACATATACTATTAAGCTTCTTAGTTCGATCTCCACGACACTTGGGGCAAAACCATTTTCCTTTCGGTTTTGTTGATAATGAAACGCAAGAAAAATGAAACCATTCTAATGGACACAAATCATTATCACAACATATCATCTCACCATAAGATATCTGATCGCAAAGACAGTATGTTGGTTCATAGGGATCGACTGGTATTTCTTCATCGTCTGTTTGGGGTGAATTATCCATTCCTTGTTTCTTATTTTTGCGCTTTTGTTTAGTTTGTTTTTCAATATCGACTGGTATTTCTTTATCATTATCCGTTGAGGGAGAATCATATTTTTGTTGTTTCTTATATTTGCACATCCGTATAGGTTGTTCTTCAACATCGACTGATATTATTTCATCATTGTCCGTTGAGGGGGAAACATTAATTTGTTTTTTTTTATATTTGCGCTTCATATTAGTTAGTTCATCAGGATTGACTAGTATTTCTTCTTCATTGTCCGTTGAGGGTAAATTATCCTTCTGTTGTTTTTTATATTTGCGATTCTGTTTAATTTGTTTTTTAAAATTGACTGGTATTTCTTCATCATAGTCCGATGAGGGAGAATCACACTTTCTTTGTTTCTTATACTTGTGCTTCATTTTGGTTCGTTTTTCACGATCGACAGGTATTTCGTTATCATCGTCCGTTGAGGTTGTATTATCCTTCCGTTGTTTCTTATATTTGTGTTTCCGTATAGTTTGTTTTTCAACGTCGACTGGTATTTCTTCATCATTGTCCGATGAAGGAAAATCATACTTTCTTTGTTTCTTATACTTGTGCTTCTTTTTGGTTCGTTTTTCATGATCGACAGGTATTTCTTTATCATCGTCCGTTGAGGGAAAATTATATTTCTGTTGTTTCTTATGTTTGCGCCTCTGTTTAATTTGTTTTCCAACATCGACTGGTATTTCTTCATCATTGTCTGATAAGAGAGAATCATACTTTTTTTGTTTCTTATACTTGTGCTTCTGTTTAGTTTGTTTTTCAAAATCAACTGGTATTTCTTTATTATTGTCCGATGAGAGAAAATCATACTTTTGTTGTTTCTTATACTTGCGCTTCTTTTTGGTTCGTTTTTCACGATCGACAGGTATTTCTTTATCATCGTCCGTTGAGGGAGAATTATATTTCTGATTCTTCTTAAATTTGAGTTTCTTTTTAGTTGATTTTTCTGTTTTCTGAGTAGTTTGTTTACATGTCACTTGAGATTGTAATTGTGCTGTCGCAGTGGTTCTTGGTAAAGGAGTAGGTCGATTTAATGAAGAATTTACAACTTCATCATCAGAATTTTCTTTATAATCTGGGTCATCGGTTCTGTTCCGTTGTGGTCGTTTTGATAATTGTATACCATTGTTTGGTTCACTATCAGTGTTGCGGTTTTTTAGTTCTTTTGTTGCAATACTAGTACTTGCACTAGGTAGGCGTCGTTCTTTTGAACAACTACTTGTTTTCTGTTTATCTTTAATACGTAGCTTGGGAACTTCGGGTTCTTTTAATGAGGTCAAATATTCCTTCTTACCGTTTTCTAAACGCATAAGCTTATCTTCGACTAGGCTAGATGTTTTTTGCATAGTTAGAATTTTTCTATCCCCTATATCTAATCCAGTCACCAATAAATTTGACAATTTCGCAACATTCGCTGACGATAAATTACCTTTAAAGCTTTGTGTTAAGTTATTTACTTTTGTCATCATTTGTTGGAATTCCAGATCAAAATTTCGCATTTGTGTAACGTGACGCTGTATATCCAATGGTAGGTCTTGTGTACAGTCAACATATTCATTATATAACTTCATTGCTGTATTCTGTCGATTCGTCATTTTCTTAAATTTTTTAACAGAATGTATAAACTCAAAAGCTAGTTTCTGAGGCAGATTTATCAAATAAAAAATTATTGTATAACTTGTACTTTCTTCTGTAAAAATTATTAATATTTGAAAAATTTTATTCTCAGAAACCTAAACGAAACACATGTCTTACAACACAAAACATAACAACACAATTTAATGATAATAATATTGATAAGATGATAGCTAATCAGCAATGTGATTTGTGATAGGGTCATATTACACTGTAAATTAAACGAGTACTGCATACTACTGTAATGCAGTTGGTACTTTTGGTTGTTTTAATTTTGTTTCTCAAAGATAATAAAGAAATGAATATGCTATAAAAACTATAAAAACGATTTTAAGTGTAGCCATGTTTCAGAAATTGCGGTTTATTGTGGTCTTCATATTCATCGATAGTTGTTATCTAAGGAATATACACAAGAGCAACATTTTTTCGAAGTAGTGTTTGCTAATAATGCTTGTCTTTTGCACAATTATGCTTTTTATCTGCTCGATATTATCTTAAATCCCATTATCATTGCATTGTCAATTTTTTTTTAAATTTATTGTCTACATCACGGACGTATTTAAAATTGGCTTATAATTATAAAGAAGATGAAAATTTGTATTTTAAGAGCCTTAAATGTAAACTAGTTTGTATACGCTATTATGATTTTCTCAATTTATACTTGATTGACTGATTAGACTGATTTGCTCTTGTGTATATTTTATAGATAACAACTATTGATAAATATAAAGATAATAAAATGCAATGTTAAATGATTAATTCTAATAGTAAATTTATCTCTTGGAATATCGATAAACTTTTTTAGAGTACCTGTTAAACAACTCAAAGTAATATCGAAGTGTTTTAAATTCGGAGTATTGTAATGCTATTGCTTCGACGGAGTAGTAGATACTCGAAGTAGTTGACTCCCGTGACAGTGGTTGTATTTTTAGAAAAAACCATAGATAATAAAGACATGGAAAAACTAGAGTTCCTTGATAGGCTATCCTTTGAATATAGGTTTCTCGAGAGGAACGAATACAGTAAGTAATAAATAGTTTCATAAATTGAATCTGCTTATTATAGTGATGAATAATAAATCGCTTTAATAAACCACAATTCCTAAAACATGGCCACACTTAAAATCGTTTTAATAGTAGTCTATTCATTTCTTTATTATCTTTGAGAAACAAAATTAATACAACCAAAAGTACCAACTGCAGTACAGTGGTATGTAGTCCCCGTTAAATTCACGGTATAATATAACCCTATCATAAATCACATTGCTGATTAGCTATCATCTTATCAATATTAATATCATTAAATCGTGTTGTTATGTTTTGTGTTGTATGACAACAATATTTCGTTTAGGTTTCTGAGAATAAAATTTTTCAAATATTAATAATTTTTACAGAAGAAAGTACAAGTTATACAATAATTTCTTATTTGATAAAACTGTCTCAAAAACTACCTATTGAGGTTTGTGGTTTATACATTCTGTCAAAAAANAAGACCTACCTTTGGATATACAGCGTCACGTTACACAAATGCGAAATTTTGATCTGGAATTCCAACAAATGATGACAAAAGTAAATAACTTAACACAAAGCTTTAAAGGTAATTTATCGTCAGCGAATGTTGCGAAATTGTCAAATTTATTGGTGACTGGATTAGATATAGGGGATAGAAAAATTCTAACTATGCAAAAAACATCTAGCCTAGTCGAAGATAAGCTTATGCGTTTAGAAATCAGTAAGAAGGAATATTTGACCTCAATAAAAGAACCCAAAGTTCCCAACCTACGTATTAAAGATAAACAGAAAACAAGTAGTTGTTCAAAAGAACGACGCTTACCTAGTGAAAGTACTAGTACTGCAACAAAAGAACTAAAAAACCGCAACATTGATAGTGAACCCAACAATGGTTTACAAATATCAAAACGACCACAACGGAACAAAACCAATGACCCAGATTATACAGTAATTTCTGATAATGTAGTTGTAAATTCTTCGTTAAATCGACATACTCCTTTACCGAGGGCCACTGCGACAGCACAATTACAATCTCAAGTGACATTTAAACAAACAACTCAGAAAACAGAAAAATCAACTAAAAAGAAACTCAAATTTAAGAAAAACCAGAAATATAATTCTCCCTCAACGGACGATGATAAAGAAATAACTGTCGATCTTGAAAAACGAACCAAAATGAAGCGCAAATATAAAAAACAAGAAAAATATGATTCTCCGTCATCAGGCAATGATGAAGAAATACCAGTTGATTTTGAAAAACAAACTAAACAGAAGCGCAAATATAGGATACAAAGGAAAGATAATCCACCTTTAACGAACGATAATAATGAAATACCTATCGTTTCTGAAAACCCAACTAAAATGTTGTGCAAATATAAAAGAAAACAAATTGTTACTTCCCCTTCAACGAACAATGATGAAAAAATACCAGTCGATCGTGTAAAACAACCTATACGGATGTGCAAATATAAGAAACAACAAAAATATGATACTTCTTCAATGGACAATGACAAAGAAATACCAGTCGATATTGAAAAACAAACTAAACAAAAGCGCAAATATAAAAAACAAGGAAAGGATAATTCACCCCAAACAGACGATAAAGAAATACTTGTTGATCCCGATGAACCAACATACTGTCTTTGCGATCAGATATCTTATGGTGAGATGATATGTTGTGATAATGATTTGTGTCCATTAGAATGGTTTCATTTTTCTTGCGTTTCATTATCAACAAAACCGAAAGGAAAATGGTTTTGCCCCAAGTGTCGTGGAGATCGAACTAATATAATGAAACCTAAAGCACAGTTTCTTAAAGAATTAGAACTTTACAATAAAGAAAAAGAAGCTTAAGTTTCTACTATTAATAGTATATGTTTTTTTTTATTGATTTCCTTTATATAATTAATGTTGGTATAGGTACATTTATTGAAAATATATCAAATTTCATATGTATTGTATTGTATTTAAGCTTTTTTGTATATTGTATGTTTGTATCAGACAAGGAATATAA